>VZTU01002972.1:225859-241526 GCA_013400835.1 Zapornia atra | reverse complement strand
CTTCAGTCCCATGGTCTCCCTTAAAAGGGTGGTCTCCTGAATCACCACTTAGTCTCAATCTGACACCATCACAGGTATTTTCAGTCAGGTATTTATATCACACAGGCCAGTGTTCAAATGGTTAAAATTTATACTGACCGTGCCCTCCCTAAGAAAAGACAGTCTTACTTGTAATTTTCACACAAAGTCCTCCAGATAGCCAAGGGGCTGTTTTCCTGAAGCTGTGAGTGAAAGTTCACAGACCCACAGAACAGCTGAAGTTGGAAGGGACTTCTTGGGAACATCTGGTTCAACCTCCCCACTCAACCAGGGCTACCTAGAGGCAGCTGCCCATGACCATGTCCAGATGGCTTTTGAATACCTCCAGGGTTGGAGACTCCACAATCTCTCTGAGCAACCTGTGCAGTAATCAATTACTCTCACAGTAAAAACATGTTTCCTGATGTTCAGAGGGAACCTCCCGTGTTTAAGTCTCTGCTGAAAGTTAGACATCCCTGTTACACAAATACTGTGGCACTGCACAGCATTAGGGCATGTACAGGGCAGTGTGGTAGTATAGTTCCAAGCGACTTTTATCCAGGCTACACCTTCAGTAGACACTGGAACAAGCCATTTCTCAACAAGAGTCTCCTTTTGTAAGGTAGGAGTGACTCCTTTAGAAAGAAGCAAGCAGTAAACTAATATAAAAAAGAACAGTAACAAAGCAAACTACATGCTACACAAGTGACAAAGGGATTAGGGCAAGGTTAACAAACAGGATGACTATCATAATTGACAAGTTTGAATACTAAAGTTTTAAAAACAGGTCAGAATTACAGAGTTCCAGGCTTTACAGAGTCTTCGTTAAACACAAAAAGTTCAGAGAGTCTCATTTGCATTAAAGTTTACTCTAACATCCTTTACCAGAGATCCTCTGTTCCTCTTCATGCCTGGGTAATTCCACTGACCATTAATTTGATGTGTTCACGGATACAAGAGAGTAAGTTAAAAACTACTCTTTCGGAGTGGTTCTTGTATTCTGTAAACATATATCAAATATAGTGAGTATTCCCTGAAAATTTATGGTGTATATTAAGGCTGTCCCATGGTTAAACAGTAAAGTGCTTCCTTTAATCCTTGTACTAGAATTAAAGCCGACACAAGACTTTCCCAAGTTGGTGATCTCAGATACTGGAAACACGTTAAATAGCTTTAAAAAGTGAAATGATCACAAACACAAAGACAGCACCAACCACCGCTCTGTTGGATTTACAGCAGGGATCACTTAGGAACAAGCCATTTGATCATAAAACTCTCTCACTGATCCTTATCTTTCTCTGCCACCAGCAGCTACAGACGGCTTCTGTTTCACATTTGTAAATGAGGAAAAGGAAGTAAGAGTTTTATCTGTTCCGGCCCTAATGTTACCGTGGTTTCTCAGACTACAAGTAAACATTGATAACCATCGCAGCCACAAAACATCAGAGAAACTACTTCTTTCATTTGTTTTGGTAAATTCCATTAAATGCAGTGGGACTGAGAAGGTGCTAGCCTGGATTTGCAACTGTGCCAGCTTCTTAGCTTGAGTCCAGGACAGGTGAGTTTTGGACCACCAGCAGTTGCACTGATGATGCATTCCTAAGAAGTTGTTTTTCAGGAGAGAGGAACATGTTAAAATTTAGCAGACTTGCAGGTTCCTTTCTCCAGAAGACCTCTAACACACCATCTAGCTGCCTTTTTATATAAAAGAAATGTAACAACAAAAAACTTGTTTTGTGTAGCAGGAAAAGAAGATGATACTTTCTTAACCCAGTGCTTTCTTATTCTTGAGATTTCTCTGGAAGACCACAGTCACTGAATTTTCAGATGAACAGGCACATCCAAAACAAGCCTAAATAAAGTGCTTGTGTATTTTCCTTAAATTAAATCTAAGAAATGTGAACTCTCTTGTGGTTTTTTTTTTTTTACGTAAGCCAAACAGGAGGCTTCAAGAGAGAAACGCTATGATTTAAGAAGCTGCTTTTATGTTGTAAGTTAAATCATCAGGTAGACTAATTCAATTCCTTTCTGTTTACTGTAAGACTATTTCTCTTACTGGACAAGCCATAAAACTAAAGTGACTAAAATATAAGGAGACAAGCAGACATTTCCAATTCTTAAGAGTCAGAAACAAGTGCTCTGACTGAAGAGCAGAGATGCCAGCAAGTCAAATTTATGAGCAATTCAGCTGCTGCTCTGAATTCCCTGCAGTTAGAAGGGTTTTTTTACAGTTAAACCTCAGAATCTTTCCTATAAGATGTTCTCTCCAATGATTAATTTTTGAATGCAGTGTATATTTGGAGGAAATAATGGTTAAAAGCATTCAAAGACTTCAAATACGCATATAAGCAGCTACAGGTATCCCTACATCGCTTCCTGTCTCCCTGCCTGAAGGAGGGAGAAGAAAAAAAGACCTGACAGTTATGTAAACTCTCCATTTTTACCTAAGTTCTCAACATGGCTTTGGTGTGGGGGGGTTTGTTGTTTGACTGAACACTTCACACAGACATTCCTAGAGAGAATGCTCTGCAGGTTTCACTAAATAATTTTGATATTTGCATGTAAATTGAAATATTATAGTAGTTTGGCCTTAATTTCAAGTGGGAACTAGATACAAAAGTCTTTAAAGTATGATTAAGGGGCATCTTAGTACCAGCTTAAGGTCATTCCTTCTACTACCAACTCTCATTGTCAGTCAAGGAAAAACTGGCTGAGCAAGGAGCTCTCACTACCTCAGTAAGTCTTTACTTTTTGCCTTTGTAACATTAACTTAACACGCAACCTTCAAGCAAATCAAAAGGCTGATGGCATTTAACAGGAGAGTAAGTCTGCCCAGACATTCAGAGTACTATCTCCATAGTCTCCTGCAGCAGTGTGGCAATGTTTGCCCAGAGCATCTCAGCAGTTATTGATCTTGCCTGGAATCAGGAAGATTATTTGTTCTTCCCTCTAGAATATAAATGGAAATAAAAGCAACTCTGGAAAGAAAAAGACTGAGTGCAGCCTGAATGATGTTTGTAAGAGATATCCTACAAGCAGCAAACTCTGATGAGAAGGTTTGAGTTATTCAGTGGTTTTGCATGATAAAAGGAAAAAGATTGAAATTGTCTGTATACTATGAATAGTGTTTTTAAGAACAAGTTGGGGAAAATAGCATCCTTTAAGGAACAGCATTGTGAGCTGCTGACTTTGTTCTGCAGCTGTTGGTTTGATGAAAACAAAAGTGTTTTCAAAGAAAAATGGAAGAGAATGGATTTCACAGCATATCCTTTTCACATGATGGTCCTGCAAATCTACTGAACTGTAAAATTATCTAGTCATGCTTGCAAAAATTAAGGACAACTTGCCCCCCAAGGGACAACACAACTTTAAAGCACTAACTGGACTGAAACAGCTTCCAAAAACAACCAGCATGGTTATTTCGCTTAGCTTGCAAAGGCAGATGACTGCCTAAAGGCTGAAGGAAAACAAACCAGACACATCTAGTTCTTCAGATTAACTAGTTACAGAGCCTTTTCTTATGATTCAGATGCACTGTAGTTCAGTGCATCTGAATCATAAGAAACAACAGCACTGTGGCCCTTGATGCCAGAAAGGCGATTGCTTTCTGTTAATTGATGGTTGACTCTACTCCAGTAACACTGCTGCTGGAATGATCTTCCTTGTTTGCTTTAGAGTTTTGTCCAACCCCTACATAGGGTTGGACTTTTTGGATGTTAAGCTTCTGAGCCTTCATGTAGCTGAATGAAGAGAATCCCCTCATACTGTAGTGCTTTGATTAGCTGCTATTTGAAGGAGTTATCAAGGTCAGGTGAAGACCTGAAATCAGAGGTCTAGAGTGAAGAATATCAGAGTCGAACACACCAAACAAAATCCAAGTTCTTCAGAACATCTCACCACCTCCTGACCTCTCTTTTATACTTTACTAGACAGCAAGATAGCTGACCAGCTAACACCTGTGGGAATACAAAAGTGTAATACTTGTTGACAGAAGGCTTGAAATGTTAACAGTGAGCTAAGGAACCGAATCCGCTGTTTAAATACAAGCTGAACTATTTTTTCTTAAGGAAAGCAAGTAAGATTTTTATAAAACACCGGCACTAGGATACTACTCCAGTTTTTCCCCCTTTCAAATGTCAAAGAAAGTGATTTCCTTCATCCTCTTCCCAGTCTCCGGTTTAAGAAAAGTTTGCAGTTTACCCATTTACGTGCACTTAGGCCTATGCAAAATAAGCCTTGTATTCATTGATTTGAGGGGGGAAAAAAACTTTGTCTTCCAAATGCTTTGGTAACAGTGTTGCTCTGTTTAGGGGCAATCACCTGCCAAAACCCCAAATACCGCTTGGCATCCACTGCCCTGGAAGTGGCACGGGATTTTTTGTGTGAACATCTTTCGCAAATTCCTTCTCAATCATTTGCACATAGGGTGCAAAATACAGTCTGCATATGGCAGAAGGAAGCTTTTGGCACAGCAGAGACAGGAACTGCGCTCATTTATCAACCACAACATTTATCAACTGTTGCATTTTTACAAACAAATAGCATGCGGATTCCTGCAATTTCTGAACGACCAGATAAAGAGCTCCCTCCTTATCTTCCCTTTCAAATCTTTCAGATTTCTGTTGTTCTAAAAGCATGAACAACAGAGCCTGCCAAAACCAATACCGATACCAATTAGCACTCTCCATAAATTGATTCCAAGAGTTCATGCTGACTTAAAGCCAGTGAACCTTGTTTGTATCTGTTTCAGGTTTGATCTGCTGAGCAAGATGCATTGCTAAATCCAAAGGAAACTAAAAGAAAATCCGATTCTTCTGCAGCAAAGATGCCTTTTTCTGTACCTACTGCTGGAGGCATGAAGGGCATGCAGGAGCAGCAGTGATAGCTGCTTCTCATTTCAGGCATTCACTTTTCTCAATGATTTTCAGGTCGCTTGAAGCAGCAGGACTTGTGCGTGGCACGAAGTGGAGGCTTTGTAACAAATCTCTAATCTGATCCTTCAAACAGCAAACTGGATGAAGAGCTTTCCTGATTTCATTAGAAACTTCTATTCACTTGGTTTGTAATTGAAGTACATAAAATTAATTAATGCTTACATAGTCTTTAATAGAAGTAATTTACATCTTTGCAAAAAGATACAAAAGTAGGAGGACTCATCCAAAGTCAAATTCAGGATCTGCTGGAACACTTTAGCAGTCGCCAGTAGAATGAAAAACATGGGAATCTTCTACTGGATGGTTTATGCTTTTATCTTCTCTAAGCTAATAAAGCAAGGATTTTATCATCTACTTAACTCTCAACTTAATGAAAAATAACCTCTGGATCAGAATCGATGGAGACAAAATAGGAAATGGAACCATACATAAACTAGCTAAGCTTTGTGAAAGATTTAGATGAAGAAACAAAGTTAATCCACACCCAGAGTAAAATGCAGGCACATACTATTCTTACCTTTATTTTTGGGGAAAAAATATTGAGTATGATGATTCAGCACCAATTATATTTATCTCCTGTGATATATTTCCCTCTGATTCGTGTTAATATGGAATAATGTGCATAATGACAGACCCTTGTATGGTCATGGGCCTGGGAGGGACAGTTTGAGATTTTGCATGTACTGAATGAAGTATGTTGAAGCATCAACAAACTATATAAAGGATGTGCAAATCTTCGCTTAAAGGACCACAATGTAGCACATTGTGTGCATTGTGATAAACAACTTGTCTCTGAAAGGACGGTGATCAGCCAGCAGAAGATGGAGGCTCCACGAACCTGCGGAACCAGCTGCCCGACCATTAGCAAGACAAAAGTTACAGGACCTGACCGGCACTCCAGCATGTCAGTTTAAGGCGGGGGGCTGTATTATCCCTGGAAGGTATATAAGCCAGGGACTGGAACTGTTCGGGGTGCGTCTTGGTGGGGCGGAGACTCCCGGCACACCCGGTGCTGACTGTGCCCCCCAGCACCGTTTGCTTGCTTTTATTCCTTTAATAAATTGTTCGATTTGGTTAAAATCCTGTTTGGGACCAAGTCATTTATAACATCTCCTAATCGGGCTTTTATAATATGTCCACAGAGTATACACTTTTCCAAATATTTTACATAGCCTAGAATTTAAGGAGGATAAATTAATGCTGATCTGTTGCCACTGTCAGCACTGACTGAGATATCTTTCTGTTGCTTTCATTTGCTGAAAGAAGGCTGATTCTGGGCTGTAAAATTATATATAAGGATTATTCTTTAGACAGGGTATTTGCAACAATGTCAACACTGCCTGCAAATGGCTCCACAGGACCATGTATTTAACCATATGTTGCACACTGTCCATTACATTTGCAGAAAAGGACAATCCCACTAACTCATCAGGCAATACGTGTTTACTCTCCTTTTATTCTGCTCTATAATCGCAATTGCATCTGATGCTGCAAAATGACAGAACTCAATACTGAGATAAATGAAAGTCAGAAACATCTTGAAGATTTAATTTCTTTACAGATGCATGGTGACTCTGGACAGACTGTTAATAGCATATAATTTCTTCTGCATAGTATATTAACCCACACACAAAAAAATTTCTTCTTTTGGGTCTATCTAGAGCGGCTGCTCAAAAGGAAAGCACCCACACTAGTACTTCTGGTAGACATGCCCTCTCCAACTGTTCTGTAGAACCACAATCAAGTGAAACTGCAGGAGCTGGTTGAGAGCCAAATCCTCAGAACAAACAAACCAGCTCCCTCTCAGCTGCTTGAATTCTACTTAATAATATAGCTCACGAGCTCATGTCAAACACACCAGCTGTTACAATCACAAACAGATATTACTTAGCTCTCATTATCATCCATTCTCCTAACAGTTTACCAGTTTTAGGCTCAGACTATAGTAGTCTGGAGGTAAGAAGGGATTTTGGTTTACTGTATTGAGCAATAAATTACTTCAGTTAGTTTTAAAGTCAATGTGTGATTGCAAAAACACGTCAAATAAGTTTGCCAAGGGGCAAAGCAATTTTTGTTGTTTTGAAAAAAACCCTCCTCAAACAAACCACAAAAGGGAAACTACTAAACACGAAGAAGGTGGTTATGTGCAGGTCAGAGTCCTAAACTCACATTTCGCAGACCAAAATCAGGGCTCTGGTTCCTGGTTTCTTAGTAGGCTAGTAGGCTTAGGAATGGCAGCTGCATCAGGCTATCACCATAGCTGCTCTGTCCCCTGCTGTGGATATTCATGCTGATGACAGACATCTGAAAGAGTAACATACCCACTGCTGAACTCCAGCAGACAGCAATTTGCTGGATTAATGTAAATTGCCACCATTTTCACTTTAAGTTAGTAGCGTAGCCTGAAGGTCTTTATTACAAGGTATAAAAATTGTTAGTGATGGCAGTTGATTGTATGCCTGCTGTATAGGCAGCAGAAGCTCCACAAAGCTTTGAGTAAGAGCTCTGAGGGGCAGTACATATACCTGGTATCAGTAACTCCCAGGCGGAGAGGGAAGAGAAGGAAAACCAAGAAGCAAAACTTGAATTAAGTGCAAGACTGGAAATCAGCATCTCTCTTACTATTCTTTGATGTTTCCTCAGCGCTTTCTGTGGGGCCAGCCTCAAGCAGAGTTGCACAGAGCAGCTGAGCAAGGAGCATTGGGAAAACGGGGAAGGAAGCATTAGGAACGAGGAAGTTTTTGGAGTATAGGGAACCTATTTAACAGAGATGGTTTTCATCAACAGCAACATTATAATGGCACTGCAGGAACTTCGGAGACAGAAATAGAAGACTGAAGGGCAGCCTGCTTGGAACAACAGAAGAACAGTCTGCATCAAAGAAAATCTTAGGAGTCAAGGTTATCTCCGGAATGTGAATCCACAGGGATCCTGTAGTACATTTTGATGCAGCTAGCACAGAAAGAGAATGGTGTTAGGTCTATTAAAGGTGGTGAAGTGTCTGAAATACCAATGGAGATTACAGACTGTAAGTGTGGGAAAGAGAGATTTTAAATCCTTCTCTGTCCCCGAATAGGCTGGTAAGTACTACATCAGAGTGGATACAAAGTCTAATGACAGCTTCCTGCAAAAAGTAGGTCTTCCCATAGCTTGATGTATTGCTAACAGGGGCCACATTCCAATTCAACATGCTGTCACAAATAAAAGCTTCACTTTGGTAATGATGAAATTTGGAAAGAGAATCAAGAACACCAGCTGAAAATGAAGTTAGGAAGCAACAGTCAAATGACTAAAATGCTTGAGATGACTTGGAGGAAGATGAGCTTCAGAGTCACAAGAGTCTCAAAAGGCACAGATGATTTCTATCTTCTTTTAGGTGTGACTGTAAAGAAGGTAATTAAAAGCAATAGTATGTTAAGTTTGATTATGGAATAGAGAAACTGATGTTTGACAAGTTAAATGAAAGACTGTTAAGTCAGGCTAAAAGTAATTCTTGAAGATCAAGGTTTTAAATGTAAAAAAAAACCAAGAGGGAAACATGAGGCCTGCTAGAGAGCCAAGAACAATTAAGCGGTATCTGTCTGAAGGAGCATGCTGCTTGAAACAAAGTCATTGCAGAAAAGCTAAATATACCCCAGTGTTCAGTCTTGCAGAGCCTAGGCAGGTTCCCATACAAGGAGATTCTTGACGACAAGGCTCATGTCAAGGACCAGATAGTGATGCTGGACTACAGCACCTCTTGAGGTCCCTCCCAAGCTGAAGGACCCCAGAATTCTGTGAAATATGGAAGTTTAAAAATAAAAATAAATCATAAATTGATAAAAATGAAACAAATTATCAAGATAGTTTCAAGCTCTAAAAGAACTAAAACTTGACACTGCTGAAGTACTGATGCAGCACTTAAAGTGGCAGCAGATGGATGGTAGGTGGCAAACAGGACACAAATCTGAAAACAGGGCTGCAAAAAACTACAGGCAATTGCAGTCTTCTCGTTTCTACCAAACAGGGAATTCTACTGATAGTCTGTGAAGATGCTTAAGGAGGAGTTAAGTGGCATTCACAAGGAAGTGATCAAGCTGATACAGTATGCCTGGAGTTTCAAACAGCATTAGAAATCAAGCTTCCAAGACATAAAAGGAAAAGCCCTCTGGTTAATTACTGTCAAGTTAAGTGAAAGGAAGCGGGAGATAAAACACCCTGCCAATTCTCACACTGGTGAGATCAGATCCCCAAGGCATCTATACTGGAACTTACATTCCTGAGTTGCAGAAATAGCTCAGTACCTTTGTATAGGTGACAAACTTCATTCTCCTACTATTCAAGATTGCTAAATAATGATTTATTTAAAGAATTATTGGAATTTAAATATTCTCTATGAAGGGAGACCTCTACGAGAGAGGGAGAGCCAGATGAAAATAGCTACAGCTCAATTCTGGAGAATGTCATAGCACTATATGAAGTCAGCATTGTTTTGTGGTCAGCCTGGCAAAGACAGCTCTAGATCAATAGCATCTGCATCATTATTTCATGTCTGCTCCTCATTAAGAAGACAGCACTACCATCACTGATGGATGGTTGTTTTAAGTGGGCAATGATTAGGTCTGCAGTCAGACAGGAGGCCAAGATAATCAAGTGAGGTTGAATAGCAGCACTCTAACTCCTGTTCTAAATGCAGATATAAACTAATTAGGTGATGTGTCATTACTCTTTTTTTCCCTTCCCTTTTTTTACTTCTAATTAACAGTTGGTAGAGTAATAAATGAAACTCAAAGCCCAACATTTATCATCATGGAGAACAGTTTATAGTGGATTTTTTATTCCTTCATCCTGATTAGGATGAACTCGTGTTCCTTAAAACAGGATATATACTGCCAGAGTGGAAAAAAAAAACCCCAAACCAATAAAAAACCAAATCCTGCCACATTTCCATTTCATGTCACTGAGAAAAATGGCAATATGAACATCATTATCAATTTTATTTTGTCTTCCTCCAGTGAAGATAACTATCTTTAGCCTTAGAAAAGAGAAGGTTGTATTATGTCGGAAGAACAGCTGCTGAATCCAAAATATTTTAACTCTGGAAGGGAAAAAAAAATTACTCATCCCATTCAAATAAATGGAAAAGCTTCAAAGGAATCTGGGAACTCACCAGCTGGATCTGAAACTCACATCCTCCCGATTAATTTTCAAGCATTTTGGATTTACTTTTTTTCTACTTATACAAGCAGCCATTATTAAAGGCTCCTTCTATTTCTGCCTATGTACTATATTCTCTGACTGTGGAACCAACCTGCAAGTAAAAAAGTCCCCTTACTACACAGCTTTGGCAGTACCTGTAAGAACCAGCTACCAGTAAGCCAGACAAGCTGGTCAGATCCATCTTTAGGCTTGTATATCCTCTACAAGCAGTGGCATCATACAGTTACCATGATTCTGAGCACCAGTATCACAGTTATTCTGAACAGTGAAGATTATCATGCTCAGAAACAATGTTTGTCACCTCCATGAATTCCAAGAAAGGTCTGTAGCTGCTGTTAGAGGACACAGTACAGAGGTACTGTTAGAGGACCTACCTCCTCCAGAGGTTAACAAATTATCTCCTTATATGACCACATTTGGAAGTGTGCTTTAAGCAAAAGGGGGGGGGGGAAATATACATGTATACATTTTGGTCTGCAGAACAGGGGATCGTGTTACATGCAATACTCCTGACCCTTGTTATACCAGAATTTACATTAGACTAGTATAACAAAACATTTGTAAACCAAATCTCTCCCTTACTAGACATCTTATTTTCCAGTAACAAACAAAAAAACCCCAATCACATACCAAGTTGCTTCGAAGAGGAATCACATGTCTACTAATGAATTCAGGTTTAATTTAAACAAAGCAATCAAGAGAGCTTGCAAATAAATCTGTCCTGTTCCTGTGGTTTAAAACTTGCCATATTACAAGCTCCTCCAGATGCTTTCATGAAAACAAACAAACAAATGCTAGCACAGCTTCAAAAGGAACCAGTTTTATTTTTAATAATCCCTTATAGGCACAGACTCATGGAAAAATATCAGGGAAACATTTAGATGTAAGATCATTATGAAGCATTATGAAGGAATTCACAGAAGAAAAAATAAATCAGTCCTTATAATGTTACTTACCTTGAAATAGTATTTGTAGCTGTTTAACAAATGAAGTTTGATATTTGACTGGAGTTCTTTCTACCTTGTCTTTAAATAGCAATTATAAAATACTTTTAAAAAGCAACTTAAAGTATATGACACTGTTCTAGCAGTTTTAGGCATTCCATATTAATTCTAGTGTGGCAGAAATTCTAGGAAGCTTAATAGCATGCATCTCATCTCTATTTCCAAGTAAGTACTACACAGTTATCAAGAGGCAAAATATCCAATTTGTTAATTTTTAAAATTATTCACATTGGTGCCTTTATCTAAATGAACTATTATGTGAACACAATGTTTTAGGAACTACTCAGAATGATAGGATATTCTTTAATCATGATTAGTTAGACTTACAAATGATTATGGAACATACAATATGTTGCAGCTTTGGATCATTACCCATGGAAATGTAATTCAGAAGTACAAACAATAATTATTTCTGTCACTCCTTTACTGAAACATAGCTTGCTTTAATTAGGATACTGATAAGAGACTACAGCAAATATAAGATTTTTAAATAGTTAATCTGATAAAGAATAAAATGAGCTTTTAACTGAGAAGGCTTTATCCAATAAACAGCCTGCATGCATACAGGTTGTTCCACCTCCTCAGGAATGCCCACTAATATAATGGATTAAAGGATGATGAAAGATATATTTTCTATAGGACAACCAGCCCCTGGGGACCTCAGTCCCTTCCACATCTGTCAGCAGCAGCAGAGGACAGATGCACGCAACACAGGAAACCTCAGACCGTGACATAGCTGGTCTGTCCTCCAAACGGCTGAGTCCTGCTCCTCCCGTAGGCAGCGATTGGCCTTTGCTTTAGGAGGCAGATCTGGAAGCTTCCCCAAATCTGACAAAGCGTGCTGAGTTGCAGTCTCTAAGCCACTAGTTCCTTAGTTTAGGAACATTGTTCTGTCACGGACAGTGTCTTTCCCAGCCTGCAAGAGCTGAGGACACTCCTTGACCACACATGCCACCTTTGTGTGTTCAGAAGCCCTTTCATTAATGAGTCTGTCCATTTTTAGAATGGACATTAGCATCCAGTATCACTGATATTCCACTGCAAAGAGATCAGCTTAATTATCCAATGCGTGAAACACTATTTCGTTTTAAATGCTTCCTCACTTCATTTGTACAAATGAGTTTCATTTGAACACCAATGCTGCTACCAATCTAGTCTAAGAGGTGGAATCCAGTAAATCTGTCTCTGTAAAGGTGAAGGAAAGGTTGAGAAGCAGTGACTAGGTGTTATTTGGGAGAAGCTACATGCACTGAATGTGCAGTCTCACTTGGAATAACAGACACAAGCCATCAACACGTATATGAAATCAACAGGGCTGATGACAAACGGTTCAGGCATTTCTTGGCAGACGACCGCCACTCGATGTAAAGGCTCCTATGCAGTCCTCTACCAGCTTGTTGCCTGCCAAGAAGCATCCTCTGCTTCTGTCAGAGGTGGTTAATTAAAATGTAGCAATAGGTTATATTGGAAAAGTTCACTCCTGTTTGTGGGAAGCAGATCTGCGCTGAAAGATACAACTATTTAATCACAGAACGAAGAGCTTTCAATTCTAGACACCCTTACATATGCTTATTTCTGGTTGCTGAGTTACTGTAGGAGGACAAGTGATTTCCTTCAAGAGTCAGAGATGAAACATTAAGTAAAACAGTATTTAGTAAAAATGAAGAAGCTAGCTACTAAGCACCTCTCAATTATTTTCATTACTGTTAAGTGGGAATTTGAAATGAGTCTAAGTGCAATTTTTTTCTCAGAAAATTATAAAATAAACTAAGAAAAACTGTGTATTTTTAAGCATTAATGCTTTTTCAATACTAGTGGGCACCTACACTCAGGGCAGGACCATGGGAAATAAAAAGGTAAGTCTACTTAAGATACATGACCCAGTAGTACCTGCTAAAAGAGCTATAACATAATGATAAATTTTAACAAAATGCAACACAGACACCATAGAATTAAAGTTAATTTATAGTGTCAGGTTCAAAACAGCGCTCCATCCAGTTATGTGGGAAATTTACATCTTTAGGTTTTTGTGCAGTTTCCACCAGCAGTTCCTTTGGATTTAAAGAAATCCAGTGATAAATTTAACTTATGGTTGATGAGTAGTAACTTGTGTTAATCCTACAATAAAATATGACTATAATCCAGAGATGGGAACAAGAATTTAAACTAGTAAGATTAAAGACATTTCAAGTGTCAGGCTAAAAATTTAAAATACCTCAGTACCTGTGACAGTATAGCCTTCTCTAAATGTATTACAGAAATATAATTGCATTAGTTGAAGCTCTTACATGAAATTGCTTCTTCATCCTCTCCAGAAACCATGACAGGCAATAGAGATTTACGTGAAATTAATGCTTTAAAGACATTCACACACACAGGTTTACCAATTAGCCTTTCGTTCTTAACATGTCTTTTCCTCAGGAGTTGAAGCTTCAGCTTCACAAAGACTAACAGAATGAGTTAGAGTATGTTCCAAAGCAGCCTGTGAGGCAGGCACCTGATGCACCAAATCCACTACTACCATGACACAGGAACTCCATAATTACACACTCCAACCTGAAGATGATTAAGAATGTACTGGGTTTCAACTTTAACACTTCAAGACTTATACCAAGCAACACTAGCAGAAGCAAGATAATCCAATGCACAGGTTTATGCTGTACAAACAATTTTCAAAGTTACAATAATATTTAATTCTGATAAAAGAAATTATTAAACTAAAAGTTAAATACTGATCTAAATGACCATATTTCAGATGAACCATGTGAAACTCTCTTACCTCTTCTCCTGAAAGATAGTAAGCTGAAAGTAGTCCACCGACAAAGCGGATGTTCACTTCAAATACTGAAATTTCAGCATTCTGTTGAAATAAAAAAAAAAACAAAACCCAAACAGCTTTATTCCCTGAAACTTTTTTGTATGGTCTTGCTTGTTTGTTTTTTGTTGGTTTTGTTTTGTTTTTTTTTAAAATATACATGCAGGTACTAAGTTACAGCAACCATAAATAGTAAAACACAGAAGATATAGGGAAAGCCAACAGAACCGAACTTAGAACATTTTAAAGTATTTCCCTCTTTTCCTCACATTAGCAAATGTGAGGAAAACAGAATCTCTTCTCTACTGCTCTTGTCCTGTTTAAATTTTCTTCTCTTCCACTTGTACATAAGGCATTCTGCCAGTCTACATATCTGTGTACCTCCCTGCAGATTCTGTGCTCACACACAAAACGTGCTCTCAGATCCTACATCCTGCACCACCTCACCACACAGCATCATTTCTCAAATACCTTATACGAAGTTCTTCATCAGAATGTCATATCAAGAGTTTTCCCACCTTAAGTCTAAACGTAGTTTATTGTGAAATGAGAGGTAACATTAGAGTAAGTCACTTATATCTGCATGACAAAAATGTAATCATGGTACATATCCACTAAGAAACAGATGATCTTTCACCATGAGAATGACAGCACTTCCCAAGCTGGCCTGGTCTTTAGCAATGATAGAGACTAAGTTTATTGTACTTACCAGTTTACATACGACTATTATCTATTTCAAAACTCAAAGCACATTCTCTTCCTTTTAAAATTCAAACCTAAATGAAGAATCTGAGCCTCACAATCACTACTTTCTCTTGTTCTTAAAAAGTCGTAAATTACAACTTTACCCCAACATTAAATACACTGGAGATGCATTGAGCTGAAAAGCTGAGGTACTGAAGTTTCTTGATTTTTGTTCAATTTTCTAAACTTTTGGGCACATAAATAACCTGTTTGACTTTCGTGTGTTCTAGGTTGCTATTGATTTGTTTTTCCATCTTCTATTTGCTGACATACACAATAGCTATATTCAATATAAATCAATGCATGATAGAGCTGCAGGATTTTCTTCCAAAGGGCTTGCACACTTTTCTCATTCAGCTAGTTTTTGTACTTTTCCAGTTTAAACATTCAGATGACAGTTTATGTAAGAGGGGAAAAGCTGCTCACTGTTTTCTACAGATTTTAAAGTCTAGTAAATTGTCTGTGCAGAAGAAAACAGTACTAGGTTACTTATTAGAAATATTACTTCATGCTTTTCAATTTGCAAGGCACTCAGATTAAGGAAAGGTAATTAGACAAAACACTCAAAGACTTGCTGCAATGCTTGTCCACTTCCCAACAGGCATTCAATTTTTCCCCTCATCTGCACCTCTCTCACAGAATTAATCCAATTAATTTATAATTCATATAGTATGTATGTCCCTGTTTAGTTACGTTTTACACGCACGAGCACAATTCAAGGCGGGAAAGTAAAGCCATCACACACATCTGCCTGCTGAAAACTCACACTGGGCATCACTTGTTAAGACCACAAATTGAAAAAGTTATGTTACTGCCTTGCACTGTTCAGATCATAAAATTTTTCAAGTTTACTAAACTGTACTAGAATAGGAGTTTCTCCTCACTCACTGCTCTCCCAATACAGGTCTATTCATTCTTTCTGAAAGAAACTACAAAAGGAAGGAAAGGAAAAA
>VZTU01002972.1:212085-225828 GCA_013400835.1 Zapornia atra | reverse complement strand
AAAAAAAGCAGCTAAAATTTTGTTTCCAAAATAATTCTGTTATTTTTGCTTCCAAGTGTTCAGTCACTGTCTCACTGCATCCAGCAAGAAGGAGAATAAAGTAACTGGAAACAGGAATTCACTTCAGCTTTGACTAGTGCCATATCTATGGATTTTTTTTTTGTTATACCATGGTATACGGTTAACCGGGGGGATGGATATAAAAACATTTAAATCCTCTAGAAATCTGAACTAATTAGACAGTAGGGCCGTTCACCTGCTACACAGACTACATACGTAGAAACTCTACAGTACCTAAGGAGGTCTACCTTAACTAAATCCAAGGCATAAAAAAAGCTTGTAGCTAATTAATCTAACTTAGCAAAGGCTGATCTTATAAGATCTGACTGAAGAAAGGGTGATTAAAGGAGTGACAAGAGCAGCCTCTTTTCCCTGGAACTTGAGTTAGCCAAAACTCCTATGATCAGTATTTTTGTTGAGAAACTTCTTTAGAAGTTCAGGTTCTTTCCATTTCAATCACTGGCCTCAGCACATGCCAAGAACCTTTCTTTGATGTGGGTAAGTTGAAGCTGTAAAGAGGTAGACAAGGAAATTAGTTATATCAGATCTTCCACACACTTGTGTTTCCTGTAAGGACTGAGTTAAATTACTTTTTGATTTTTAATTCCTTGAAGAGTGATATGTGAGATAAATATTTTGTCTCCAGAACCTTACATTTTGACTTTCTAGACTTAGTATGGCCATTTAACTCACAAACCACTGTTATTTTTCAAGGAACTCAAAGGACCTTTAAGAAAAGCTCAGTATGTATGGACTGACGTCTGCTTCCAGAATTCAGTTACAGACAAAAAAGGACTTTGAAGTAATGTGAATAAAGATTTTACTATGAAACCACAAAGATTAATTGCACTGTAATCCTGAACGTTTGCTGAAGTGGTGATCTTTCTGGAAGCTAACCATTGTTTTAACGTGATCAGATTTCCAGTACTTTGCTCACACATCTCTGAACCTTTGTTCGGAATCTTTACCTCTTACTAAAGTCTATACAAACCACTGAAGCAGATGCAATTAATGAAGTGGACACACATTTCATTAATGGTAGATTTGAAAGCTGTATGCTGAATACATAGTTATTCTTAAACTCGTTATGTCAGGCTAGTAGTATTCACAGAATGCACAGGAATTACAGCAATCTGCAAAACAGTTAAAGAAGTTCTCATTTCTCATTGAAGAAACATTAATCTCCACATACGTGAAGTATCCTGTAAAAAAAAAAAGTCAATTTGTCCTAAAGTAGCAAATTTCTGCGACACCAACCTCACGGTTTGATTTTTAATACTTTCGTTTTTTGTGTTATACATTTAAGATGCCACACCCTAATCCTTACCCTCTTTTCATATATTTAATCATCATCCACATACAGTTTGCACAAATAAGTGTGTATTTCTGTACTCTGCAGTCAACTCCTATGTAAGCAATGTTTTTAACTTATTTTGCTCTCAGATCTAGATGTACACAAATACCTTATGACCCATTCAATATATGATCCAAAATATATAGGAAAAAGCTTTGTCTGCACTTTCCAAAGTTTCTACCTCACCACCAGCTGAAGAGGCCAGAAGTATTTTATCTCATTTTTTATTTCAAGTTTAGCCATCTCTTTCAAATCATCATTGTATCATTAATAGGAGTTCTGAGAAGTGTTTGAATTAATTCCGTTTTCTAATGGAACTTCTGTAAGGAGAAGTGACCGGACATGCTTATTTTAAAATGACTACAATGTTCCTTTTGTAAGACCCCAATTATACAAGATGACCAACTAGATAGATACAATTTCTAATTTTACAGTCCTTTCATTAGTACCTCAACTAGATCACATGGCCACATGCTGCATACAACAATATCCGAAACATCTCTGTTAGGACATGTCTGTGCTCAGCTCTTATTGTTCCTATTCAGTATCACCTTGCTCTAGGTGCTAATTTTGGATGCTTCCCTTTTTTAAAGGATTCTGAAGGTATGTAGATGCTTGGGAAAGTGATAAGTATACTGGGAACAATGTATTTTTGTTTTACTTCCAGGGCTTTTATGTTAATTGAAGTATGTAGATAATTTCGTCTTTCATCTTACATTTAATCAATAACTTATTCACCATTTGATCTTCTGATAAACAAGTCATAAATGGGATAGGATAGCCCAAGTACTGTACGACATCGAGAGAAATTGTGACTGCTGCTCACTGTACTGCAAGGAACACAAAACCAAAAGCAATGGGTGTAGCCATTATGTGGTCCAAGAGCAAAACTGTGACAACATCATGGAATTTCATCTGGTTTTCTTTATTAGCTTCTAAAGTCAATTTTTTAAAAAAATTATATTTATTTCTGGCTAGAGACGTAACACCAGAGTGAACCGAATTACATAGGTTTGAGAGACTGCTCTCTCTCAAGCTTGGGCCATGCAAATAAGCAAGTCTCTATAATCAAAGGACAAAATAGCTGAGTGTTACCACATTATGTCTTGACATGCTGAAATAAGGTTTATCTAAGCAAGAGAAGAACCACTGCTCAGTACTTCAGAAACACTCAAGAAGCTGCAGAACCTGAAGAGTTTAACAAGTAAACCTATCAACTTATCTCAGTTTGAAGAACGGGAAGCTGACTGTAATAGGTATCCCTATCTTCAGAAAACAATTGCCAAAAAAAAGGTGGGTGGAGAGCATGAGAAATAAGTGCCAAAAGTTACATTAGCTATTTTGTGTTACTCTGCACTTCTATTTTACTTGCAAACCTATGACAGGGCCATTCTGATCTCAGCTGCAGCTCATCATTCACTTCACCCTTCCATGAACCAGAGGATTAAGTCTACAACTGGTAAGCTGCCGAAGCTACCAGCTGTGGTTGAATTAAAAGTTGAAAGCACTGTTCTAACAGCTAAACTACTGACAGCTGGGCTCTCCTGAAGCTCTTCTTCTACGAGACTCCTTCAGCTTCCCAAAAACTGATATTCACATCCTTTTGGATCACTTCCTTAGCAGGTCTCTTTCCTGAAAGTCTTCCTCTCCACAAATTTGTACACCAAGGCCAAAACAATTTCCATCTATGTTTTCTCATGGGAAGACACCCTTGCTTAAAACCACATTTGAAATAGAACTCAGTTTTATTTATCTAGTATCAGCTTCCACCTGGCACTCATCAGCACTGGTACTTGTGCTGTCATTCATAATTAAACTGGGAAAAAAATACTGTGGGCTCTTTATGTGGATAAATATATTCACAATAATCAAGTCATCTTGATTTTTATTTGGTGGAGAGCTTGCTCTCTTAAATTTGCATAAGGATCCAAATAAGGCCACAAATCCTACCAAATAACGTGTTTACAATCTTCCTTATTGCACATATTCTTTCCAAAACTTACTTTCTTTCAGTTCTCCTGTTTTCACCAAGAGTATAATAAAAATTCAGTCACCTCATCTGCATTTGCAGCTATTACTATGAACAAGAAACACAGTGGCTCCCCCCACACCCACATTACTGTACCATTGCAAACAGCCCGTATCCTGCAGGTTAACAGACTGTGCAAGACAATGCCTGGGACCCTACAGAATAACAGAATGGTAGGGGTTGGAAGGGACCTCTGGAGATATCTGCTAAAGCAGGATAACCTAGAACAGGTTGCACAGGATCATGTCCAGGTGGGTTTTGAAGATCTCCAGAGAAGAAGACTCCACAACCTCTCTGGGCAGCCTGTCTCAATGCTCTGTAAGTAACAGTTTTTCCTCATATAAAGATGGAACTTCCCATATTCCAGTTTGTGTTTGTTGCCCCTTGTCCTGTCACTGGGCACCACTGAGAAGAGTCTGCCCCATCCTCTTGACACCCATTCTTTAGACATTTGTATGCATTGATGAAATCCCCTCTCAGTCTGCTCTTCTCTAGGCTAAACAGACCCAGCTGTCTCAGCCTGTCCTCATAGAAAAGATGCTCCAGTCCCCTCACTGTCCTTGTAACCCTACACTGGAATGTCTCCAGTAGCTCCCTGTGTGCTGAACAATGCAGAATAAAGTACATAATTCTAGACTACAGAAACACTCGCAAAGGGCCCATGTTTCAAGTTAAATGAGAGGGACTTAGAATTATTATTACTATTAAATAATAATATCCCCTTGTTGAAGCACAAAGGTTGGAAATGACAACAAAACTTAGAATTTTCAAGTAGTCCAGGAAGTATGATAGAGACACAAAGATTACTACAATAGCTCACTTTAGCTACTCTAATTAAACAACATTTTAATTACTTGCAGTTATGGGGAAAACAGTTTCATTTATATTCCACAAATTAAATTTAGCAGGAGTTTGCTAAAATACTCAGTTCACACAGACAAGGGAAACAATTTTAGCATCCTTTTTCTTAAGAGTATCAAAGCCTGGCTATTTCATAACATGCTATTTAACTTTGATGAAGTCCCTACATGGCAAACTGTGAGATCTTAAACAGACACAAAAAATAAAGTGTTTGTTAATGCCTTCAGTACCTCTAGTAGCAGAACTATATTTAATACTAAATTTGCAGCATCACCTTTCAGCCCACCACAACGATTTCTTATTCATAATCAAAACAAAATCAAGTCACTTTGAAGTCTGGCATTTAGAGTGTACTCACAAGTTACATGTCAAACTAGTAAACAAACAGTCCCACGAATTAAAGAACCATTTTCAATTGCTGCCTTTTTTAAGCTTCCTCACAGACCTGTTATACATTTCCTTGAAGTCCATTTACTCCCACACACACGTTTTTGGGGTTTTTTTCTTTCTTTTTAAGAAAGCTATCCTCTTGCAAAGTGTTATATGAGGAAACTTTCTGATTTTCTCAGAGAGGAAAAAAACAAAGAATACAGCACCAAAAACTATCTGCCTCCAAGCCAGAACATTAAGTTATAGAATGTTAAATATTGTTACAAGTCAATCATAATACATACAGTTAGAAAGTTGGATTTAAATCTGTAAATGTAAAAGTTTGAAATAATCTGAGTTTTAAAAGCCTGTTCTGTTACTGACTTCCACACCATAGACTTTTGAGGGAAATACTAGAAGCACTAATAATTAGATCCAAATAATATTTGATGTTCTGGGATCTTGGAAAAGAGGTATATTAATCCATACAGCAATAGAGATAAACATAATTTCAAGTTTCTATACTTTCTCCACTGTTTTAGTTCCCAAAATAGCAGACATATTACATGCAAAACTTCAGTGTTGCATGAAGCTGCACAAAAAACTACAATAACAGATTTTGCAAAGCTAAGTACAAAGACAAAAATCAGAACTGTTACGTAAGTATTCAGGTTTCAGTGTAGCTTATAAAATCAGATACACAGACTGACTTCTATGAAAAGCTTTGCTTAAGAGTAGTAGCAGGATAAAGTCATCAGCATACACTTGCTGCCTTACTCATTCCCTTCTCCAGTTCCCTTCTTCTTATACAGGTATCTGTAATGAGACTGATAACTCACGACAAATCTGTGCTGACACAAAACTTCAACTAAATTGTATGTACATAGAGCCATTGCACAGATTGTCACTTTCATCTGATTGAGCAATCATTACTTCCTGCCATCCCTCATTTTGACTAGAAACAGAAAAGAAAGAGGCAAGAAAAGCAAAATCCTATAATAAACAACAGGAAAGTTATTTTAGTTTGAATCCAAATTCACCTCCGAGAAATCTTTTTGTAGAAGAAACGACTTTGCTCTTCTCCCAACAAGCGCATGGCTTCCTGCTCTGTACCTTGTTCCCATTCTAGTCCCACCTGACTAAACCCAGATCAGAAGGCTCATCAACAGGTTAGGACATGAATTCAAACCCTATCCCACATGCTATTTAACTGTTAGCACCTTTTGGGTCTGGTTTGGGCCCCTGTTGTTCCACCTATTGTCTAGAATTGCCTTAGGACATCATATAGGCCAACAACTGTAATCAGTATACAGTATGGGCAAGACTATTCTTTTGCAGGGAAGTGGTTTAGGAGGTCTGAAGAAGAAGGGGGGAATGGACCAGTTAGTTTCCCATCATAAAGTCGTCAGGGTGTATCTGGGTGTAGAAGTGAAGCACCATCGATTCCGGTACTTAACAACTCCCAACCCTTCACTGGTGAGCCAAGTGGCTACCACTACTCCTGATCCCTTCATCTGTCTCGTTAAGAGCCTTCTCTTTTAATCTCTCTTGCCAAATACGGATTCATTGTGAATCATTCCTTGTGCTGCAGAGACTTATAGCTTTTTTCCCCCAGGCATGAAGAAGTAGTTGGGTGGTGGTACAGAAACTCTTCCAGAAAGCTATGAATGCTCTGCATATATGCAGGTCCTAAAGCAAACAATGAAAAAAAAAACCAACCCAAAAAATGCAAGCAGAGAAGCACAGAGCAATGCCTAGTTATAACTGGGAAACAGCCAAGCTCCCTACTGATCCCATGACAGACTGGCTCCTTTTTCTCCATTCCAACCTGTTGATACACAACTCAGCCCAGTGCAGCCTCAGGCAAGGTTGTGCACAAGCACTGCAAAAAGGGTGTGTGGGCAGCAGCAGCACAAGTGGGGAAGTCAAACCAAATCCTCAGATACATTAATGGAAGACCACAGATATACCCAAGGGGAGATGAAGTGATTTAATGGAAAAACAAGAGCACATAACCATGATGCAAAGACCAAGGATTTAGCCACTGCTAAATGTCAACTCTCTTCAAAGCTGAGTATGCCTAAATCTCTTAAAATATTGATGGAATCAGACAATGCAACTTAATTCCTGACAGACTACTCAGTTTGGTTGAAGCTTCAGCAAATTATCAAATATGAGGAATTTCAGCAGTTATGAGAAAAAAATACTCCAAGCATTGCAATGTGGAGACATCAGTCTTAAAATCACAGGGCAACCAGCCCCAACTATAATAAAAATAGCCCAGGTTATACTCCAAAAAGGTAAGTTTCCAAACATGTCCACTCACAAGCTTACCAATATCCACACATTTCCTGAGAAAGGTGGCACTTAACTAGAATTTTCCTTTGCAATCAGTTTGCTTTTTTCAGAAAGATAAAAAAGAATAACCCTGGCAACTAATTCACTGAATTGAGGGATTGAAATCTAAGATGTGAAGGAATTATGCTATTTCCCATTAAGTAATTTTTACTCTGTAAACCCTTTTATGTGGGTAAACTAGTGCCTAGTTTACAAAGTGACATTTAGAAACTTTTGAGATCAGGTGATGAAAGTGACAAAGCACTGGCCAAATAGTTCAACACGTACAGTAAGTATCTGCCATATTACAAACTTCTAGAGAAGACTTGCTTTATCCAGCTGTATTGACATAAAATAGAGCGAAAAGATTCTGCCACAGAATACAGTCACAGTTATTCTTGTAAAGAACATCTTAAAGAAAAGTTGGTATTTAAAAAGCATAGCTGTAAGATTAAATGGAGAGAAAAAACTAATCCTATTTATATAAATAAAGGCCAAACGTCCTTTCCCGAAAGCTGATTAACCGGTCACCGCCCAGGAAATGACCAGAAACATCAAACAGAAACATGTTTTATTATACTCACAAGAAATAACACTTAAGGATATGTCAGTGTGTCAGTGATTAAAAACTAGATCACTTTGATGGAAGAAAGGTTTCTAAAACAGGAGCAAGGAAGAGTGGACAAAGCATTAACGCAGAAAATGTCAAATAATGCCCCTTACATGATAAATGCTTAAACACAAAAGGGAGTGCCCTGCTGTTCTTTTTGCTAATTAATTTCCAACTTCAAACTATAAGATACAAATACAAAGCAGCATTTGAAACTAGACCTTACATTTAAAGTGGAAAACTAAACGAAAGTACAAGTTAAGTAGCTTCAAACAATTCAGGCATTAAAGTGATGTCAACTATTAAATTGGTGGTGTGTATTTATTTTAGTTCCCTTGTTCCACTTCAAGAAAATTCACCTACTGACATTACTGATGCCAATGTAACATTTGATTCTATAAGACTATGAAGTATTAAGAAAGTAATTTAGTAAGGTGTTAAACTCAAGGCACCTGTTTCCAGGAATATCAGGAAAAAGATATTGCTCCTGATGCACATCAGTATAATTTGTAAAGTTGTTTTGGTAAATCTGCTAGATTTTTGCATTGAACAAGTAACACAGTACAAATTTTCAGACATTTTGAAAGCCTTCATAACTTTTAAGCATTACTTTAAAAGTTATTTTTTTAAAAAGTGCTACATAATTTTTAAAAGGACATAAAATAACAAGAGGAGCTGAAGCTATAGGCAATACCATCTAGAAGCAGAAATTTCCAGTACAAAGTACAAGATTCATGTAAAATAAGACTTCAGCATTATTCATGTAAAATGCTACAGTGCTTTATGACGTTCCTCCAAGCAGAGTGCAGTGCTTCCTTTAAAGTGGAGTTTGCCACTTTAAATGATGTTTTGTTCATATGTTTGTAAACATCTTAATAACGCTAAGCTAATAAGACAGGAATTTAATATTACAAAAATTCCTTTAGAAAAAAGATCTCTTATGCACAAAACAAAGTTAGCATGTCATTCAGACATCTGTCACTACTCAAAAGCACAGTTTAATATCCTGTATTTATATTATTAATGTAAACATAAATGCACACTAAATTGCTGCTTATATAAACTATATAATATCCACTTATTAACTCCTCCTTCTTAAAATGATAACTAATTCTCAAGCATGTAAGAGAAGCTAATTAATGCTGACTTTTGCATAACATTAGAAAGAGTACTTTGTTTTCAGAAAGCATTTCTACCACTACCCATGTCAACTACAAGAGCTTTTAAATGCTCAGTGTAGCGTGTCTACAATGCTTTCCAACTTTACTACACCAATAGGCAGGGGTTAACTCCATTATCCCTCTGTATCCAGCAATTACAATACATACTCTGGCCCAAAGAAGAAGGGGCAAGGGTGTATGTGTATGTGTTAAAAAAAAGAAAAAAAAAGAGGAAAATAGACATCCCTAAACTTCTCAATTTATTTGAAGTTTTACAGAGGTTCTTGCCTATTCAGGGTCTTTCTAGGACAAAAATATTTAACTATGAACTTTGCTCTCAGCTGCACATTTATCAGTTAATAGGATGATTTGTACATGCAATTGTGACAACCTGGTGCTTTGTAAGGCTAAAGCAGCTCAGTTTGTACTAACAATTCAGTCAAACTTATGGGATTTAACTTTACTAGAATACCCAAAGGAACTTAATTGGTGTGTATGGCATGTAGCTTGTTTTAAAAGAAAGTCTAATTTGTGGAAGGCTTCACACAAAGCAAAAATGTAATGTTTACATAACAAAAAAAAAGAATGCTTGAAGCATCCTGTTCCTTCTATCCAAAAGGGCTGAAAAGTTTGTTGGTTAGTTTCCAATGGTAAATACTCTATTCTTTTTTTAAGTACAGTTCCTCACCTCCTAACTACATGTATATCTCAGTCTGAAAAACTGCATATAAGCAGAGTAGTAAGTTTATGATGATCATGTTTGCTTGCAACATTAGAACCCAGTCCTCAATTGGCCCCTGGAGACTAAACAGATCATTAAATGTTAATCAGCAACACTACTTACCACATTGAAGTCTAAGTTTTTTTCAACCCACTCCTTTGCTTCCTTGAATTCCTCTTTCATTTCCATGATGTGTAGCGTATCAAGGGCATCCACTATTGTTGCTCCTTGAATATTACCTGAAACACACGAAGATCCAGTGATTTACTTTCCAACAGAAGGCTTTTCAGTTAGACCTAATTAATTTAAATTAATTCCAATTTGAAAATCCAATTTCAATTAATCCAATTAAAAAATCAGGCATCTAGACATTCAAGTGGGCAACTAGTAATTCACAACCTTAACTTTGATTCCCATGCCACAACACAGCATCACAATATTTAGGTATTTCCTCCACTAGTGAAGTTCTGAAGAGTTGCTGCACTGCATCTTCAGCCGTGATTCTGCATTTTTAACAGTGATAGAACGGTTTACTGTAAAATACGATTTATAGAAGACAATGAATCTCAATGAATGAAGAAATGACTGTTTGTTCCAGTTTAAAGAAAATCAATTGCTTTTTTGCTTTTGTACTCAATCATATACATAAAACTGATAAGTAGTGGTCACATATCAGTTAAGCAAGACCTTTAAGAAGCACTGTTGCTGAAAAATAAACTTTCTGATATTGTGCGTCACCGTGTAACCTGCACAAGATAGCACTGGGGGAACAAAGGCAAACTTGCACACATGTATTTCTGAGCTCAGGACAGACTGCCAGGACACTGGTTTTCAGAGCAGGTTCTGGTTGTTTGTAAAAGTGGCGTCTACCTCTGTTATGGAGATGGGTAAGAGTCACTTTACTAGCATTCCCCTAACAATGGAAGATGAAATATCATCAGTATGTTCACTTTGGCATGGATTAAATGTCCATGATCCCGTACTGAAACAGTACTGTGGAGGGTTGGAGAGAAAATAAAAACACTCACATGACTTTCTCATGCTTCCTTCAAATTTACAATGACCTTTCTAAAATATCATTTTCATCTAAGAAGATCCTGAATTCCTGTTGCCTGAATAGTGACAAAAAAATCCATTTTTGCAACTTAATTTTGTAATTATTACTTTGGCTCCAGCAATCTTCAATATGAATGCAAACTAACTGCTAAGGTCTTCTTTAGATACAGAAGTAAACATTTAGAATTGCAGAATAATTTAGGTTTTAAGGAACAGAGGGAGTTATTAGGTCCAATCTCTCTCCCCCATAGCACACCTAATGACAGGGGTGGATAGCTGACTACTCATTTGGGAATTGATTACACTAGGCAAATGACAAGACAGTACCTATACCTAACTTCACGGAACTTATCATCCTGCCTCCTAAATACCTAATGAAAAAGTAAACTGAGTTTTATAGACTTATCAAATATAAATAATTACATTCTTATACTTAAGTAGGAAATCCACTATTTAAGTCAACTCTTGTGTTTACTACCATCAAGATTTTTCTACTTCTTCGTGAAAAGAGGAGTGATTGGAGGCCTCCATAAAGCAAGACCTTACTTTTAGTGTTCAGGTAGAAAATAATTTCCACATGTACCATCTGAAACAAAACATTACTTGAAACTATGACAGCAGTTATTTGGTACATTTAACAGAAACAGATGCTCTCTGTTTTAGCAGCTGGGAATTGCCTATACCACCCTTTTTAGGATGTCCTTTTTCTACTCTGAATGAAACTTTGGTACTTTGGTAAGAAGGGCATTGTATCTTCCCAGAGGTTACTTTGAGTTTGGCTGCCCATCTCTCATACTAAACGATAAGCATTTCTTTAAACAAGTAACTTGTATCGGTCCTGATCTCATGAGAAAATGAGAGTGACTGTGGAAAACTGCTGGAGGACACATGCTCAAGAATATGACTGCAACGGCTCTGGAGATGATTTGTAACTCTATACAATGAAAGCAGCTCCTGGTAAACTTTTACAACTGAGCTCTACTTATTGAAAAATCATCTATAACCTGATTTGCTTGAGTGGATTGCGATAGGCTTACTGTGCAATGACACTCTTTGTGATAATCCTCTTGTAATACAGCTAACACCACCTCTAAACAGTTGAGCTTTCAATTTTAAGGATTAGTACTCACTACTGAGTCCGAAGAAAAAGAGAATTCAACCTTATTGAGAAATTGCCCTTGGAATTACCCACTTCCTATGATTTTTCTTTTTTCCCCTGAATCTGGCCTATGTTGCTTGCTTAGAGCACAGATTCCTCCCTGCAGGCAGACAGAAGAAAATTAATCTTAGATCTTACTTTATTTCAAGCAACTTTTGCTATTATTCTAAACTCTCCAGAAAACAGAATAAAGAAATTAATGTCCCAAACAATCAAGTTGTCTTGAACAGTTATACTTCAAAGTACTTGATAAAAAAAATAAAAGAATACTGAATGCCTTTTTAAAGTGTCAGTTTAGAGGCCAGAGTTATGAGCTGTGAACAATTACAGTTTATGCCAAGGTAGACAACAGGATAATCCAAATTTAAGGGTGTTAAGGCAATTGTGTAGGTGAACAGCTCATTTATAACCAGTCAAACAATGAGAAGGACAAAAAAGGAGGGGAAAAAATGGGAAGAAGTTAAATGAGCATTTCTTATTATAGACTAAGACAAAATATTTCACAAGCCTACACTATGCTTCTCAATACATACCATGTGAATTATTAAATACAGTTATCATTTATGTTAGTTCCTACACAACTTTCAAAGGAACTACATACCACTCATGCTCTGCAAGGGCCAGATTATTGCTAGGCAATTACAATACACACATATAATACAGAACATTTGGACAGAAGGACTATTCTGTTATACACCTAATACTATAGGTACCACTCTACATTTGATTAACAGCGAGCATTAGGTTATGGAAAGCACCAGTAAAGTTGTAGTTGTCACAGTAGAGTTTCACGCTTGCTCTAGGCAATCACAAGCAAGTCTCAGAGCAAATTCATCCACTTCAGGCAACCACAGGTTGCAGGTAACACAAGAACAGAACACTTGCAGAAAATGAACATGAAATTTGTAAAACATCAACTTGAAGTAACATTGATTATAAGAGACAAAACCAAATGTACATGCCTACCAAAGTGAAACATCAGTCTCTAACAAAACCTCCAGACCGAGTACTCATGTATGTTCCATTTTACTTCATTAAACCTGCCTCTGTTTTTCTCTCTGCGCTTTACTACAAACAGTTGATTCCATATAACTGGAATTAATAGAGAACACATAAAATAGCCTACAAGCTGCTTAACTGAAGAGAAAGCAAAAGAAATCCGTCAACGTTACTATCTTGCACCATCTACACAGCATCCTTTTCAGTTTAACACTTGAAATCACTAGCAGTGATATGGAAGAAAATAAAAAGAACCTATTGCTACCAAGATTTGTGGATGATTAACGAAGATGGCTGACTACCTAGTATTTCAGAATAGTGTGATACAAAGCACAGAGCAGGCTAGATCACCCCTGGGTACTACACAGTGGGTCCATTTAAGCAGCACGCTTTTTAATATTCAACAATGCAAAGGTATGTGCACACAAATAAGAAAAGAACATTGCATTAGAGAACAGAGTAATGCCTCAGGGGTAGGGTGGCAGAGCTGAATAAAAAAAAAGTCATCAGAAGATGAATAACTTTTTATGACTTTCCAGGGTGTCACTGCAGGCAGAACCGCTATGGATGACAAGCTTATTAGCACAGCTCTGTGACTGAGCTTATGTGGCCATATGGTTTAAGAACTGCAACTGGCTTATGGCCAAACTGTTTAGAGGGTGCGCCAAAAGAAGCATTTATTTGTCTAGCCCAGGCTTTTCACATGGCTTATATTTTTGCCAAAGGAGCGTGAAATAGAATAGTCAGGATGTTAGAATCAGTGCATGCTGGTGTATTGAATAGGTTGCTTACAATTTTCCTCCTTATCCATTGTATACCAAGTTTGGGGTTTTGTTCTCCAGAACATCCACATACATAGAATGCGTTAGGTTGGGAGAGACCTTTAAATGCCATCTAGTTCACCTCCCTCCACAATGAGAAGCGGCATCACCAACTAGATCAGAAAGAATGCTCAGACCTTCATCAAGCCTCACCTTGAATGTCTCCAGGGATGGGGCCTTTATCACCTCCCTGGACAACCTGTTCCA
>VZTU01002972.1:168301-211741 GCA_013400835.1 Zapornia atra | reverse complement strand
AATATATTTGGAGATGTACACACATATATGTGAAACAGATGAGGATTTGTGATCTGCCAGCGTATCACACAGAACGTTACATGGGGGGTGGGGAGGAAGCTTCAGACATGTCCTAATGCACTGTCCATAACAGGATGGAAGCCAGATTTCCTTAACATGAGGAATAAGACCAGACACTTTGCAACCTTAAATAAGCAAATTTAAAATAAAAAAAAATCAAGCATCAATTTTTTTCAGCTCTATATACCTATACATTGTATAATAACAACTCCGAACTACATTATTCTCAAGATATTCAAGAATATATATAGGTCTGACAAAATTAATGTTTTGATTAGACCTGTAGGTTTCTTAGAACATTGTTTCAAAAGCTGACTCAGATTTTAAAACAGTGTTTTCCTTTATTTAAAGTTCACTGAAAAGGTTCTTAACCAATATCATTAGCAATCTGAAGTGTCAAGAGTGATTTATTAAAGTGTGCTACGCCAAAACACAAAACTCTTACTCAAGTACTGGCAAACCCCCAGCAATACTAACATTTTCCTTTCAGTCACTGTTACCAGCTGGTAAGAGTGGGAAAAGAAACAATGCTTTCATTTTTTTTGAGAGATCTAACTTCTCACATGTGCAATGTGAAACAATGTTGTCATTATTTCTAGAATACTCTTTCAATCTCTGATATTTTGTATATCTGTGCATCTTAGAGCCAGCTCTGGCCTGTTTGCATTCAGAAGAGCTCAATTTTTTTCTTCTATTGGTCCTCTCTTTGCTTTGCATGGAAGCCTTTGGCATCCACCACACTTCTGGCACTCACAGCTCAGATAGACATTTCATTATGAACCACCTTCTTTTGTTTGTCTTAACATGCCTATTTAATATATACGCTCCTTAAGAAAGGGTACTGTTCCCCATAAGGAACAATAAATCCTTGTTCACCCCATCTATGCAACTTTTTATGGGCCTCCATATATTACACTGAAAAGATTGTAATCTTTACTGCTTATTTTGAGTTCAAGTCTGTAAGCGATGGGACATATGATGGAACTTCAAATCATATGTCCTGTGTCACTTTGTGCCAGTTTAAGTTTAGGAACATTAGACCCCATTTGCTATTTCAAAATGCAGCTATCACCTGTCAGGAAGTCCTTCCGGGTTCATGGAACTGCTTGCAGTTTGCCATTGCTGTAGCAACCTCACGTAGCTTGTTAGTGATGCCAAACTTGTCACTCTGGTTGCTTGATTTTTTCCATTGCTGTGGTAAAGCATTTGAGAGTACGGCCTTAGCAGCAATGGAACCCTGCAAGGCCAATGATAACCGCTGAAAATGCTTATTGGATATCTAAAGACACAATGAACTTCCTTGTCTTCATACTGACCAACTTGGAAAAAACAGTAGTTGGGCAGCATGGCCTGCTCTTACAAATGTTGTGTTGAGTCATTCATCCACATATCGTGTTATTCTTTAGACAAGTTTCTGTTAATTTAGTTATGAAAGANGGGGGGTGGTGGAGGCAGAGATGTTGAAGCTTTTTAATTTAAATTAGCATATTGTTTAAATACATGTACAAATAATTTTCTAGAGCTATATAATATACTTACGGTCTAAAAATACACATTGTTGTACACTGCAAGACAGATTTGAATATGAATTTTGGCAGGCTTTAAAAATCTTCATACATACTCTGTACAACAAACTACAAAAATCAGTTCAAAGTGGGAGGAACAGGATCTTGCTAAATTATAGCCCTTTGGCTTTGCAGATTCTGAGTATTTATTAAATGCCTCCCTTCTCCCCTGCAGAAAAGGTCCTTTTTCTCTTGCAGAGACTAATTATACTATGCCCACAAGTTACAGTGTTATTAAACTTGCAATACCGGACATGAAAAACAGTTACTGATAATTAAAAAAGCCCTTTAGTAACACACACTTAAGTGCAAAAATCACTTCTAGAAACGAGTTCTCTGGTAGTGCAGAAGGCTTGGAGGGCAATAGCTCCTGGCTTGGAGGAGTAGGGGGCTGGTGCTAGGATGCTCTGAAAAAACTGGCAAAATTGTAATTTTGCCCCTTCCAGACTAGGAGTGTAGATGGATGTGGCTCCATTTCAGCAAATTGTTTACAGTAATCTGAAACTTTAAAAGTTAAAGTATTAAGAGCTAGATATAGGCAGACAGTGACTTTGAAGCAGAAGTCATAACAGCATAGGAAACATGCCTTTTTTTTCCCACCAGTTATGGTACAAATGGATATTTGGCTATTCTAAGTTACTTGATTAGTCTAGAAATAGTTGTACACTCAGCACAATTAAACTAACGAGAATGAAACAGACAACTGATTACTTTTTACTTTCACCTTTACAAATAGTTGTTGTTGTAAGTGAATTCTTTGGAGTAAGCTATAAAAATCCCACAATAATGTTGTTAGTTGCTGAGACATGGTAAAAACTTAAGTAGCAAATAAAAAGGAAATCAAAGCATCCATGGATGTACTGAAAAGACTTTGCAATGGTCAGAGGCAAATACCTCGCTTTGGCTTGAAAGAAGTTATTTTGATTTGCATATATCTCAGTTTTCCTCTAGAAGTTAATTCTTTTTAAGCATGCATAAGATGAGCACAGCTACAGTCTCCCAATCTAAATACTTCCTCAACTTAACAAATACACCCTCCACACACACTGCTCACAGAATACCGGCAGATCCTTGTCTTCAAAACTTGTTTAAATGGCCTAAGTTTAGGACAACTAAAACGTCAAAGTTCAACAAGGAGTCCTCAGCTACAGAGGAGCTCTACTACTCCTAATTTGTATGATGTGCTAAAGCAGGATGCTTTTCCTCTCTCGGAGGTAAGAACCATCAGTTGTCATTATCCTTTGTCCCATCTGACCAACTTTTCTCCTACAGTCATCCAACTGGGCATATTCCTCTTCCCCTAGTCTAACAATAGTGTCAGCATGGTTGCCAAATTCATGGTGGTACTGCCTAACAGTCACATCTATGTGTAGCTACACTTCCTAAAAGCCCATCTTACTTTTGTGTTTCAAATAAACACATCATGATGGTCATGTCTTGCCTTCAAGACACAACCTCCATTATAATCTACAAAACACTTTACCACGCTACCAAGGACTGAAGCATTTCCACTTTCAAAGTAAACCTTAGAAGCAAGATAATTTGAAAACAACTCTTCTCTTCAGAGTCAGGAGGACAATACTGTCTGTAACCTATACTATAACAAAAAGCAATGAGCTACAGCACTGGAAACTGCTGTTCCCCACAGTGAGGTACTTAAAATCTCTATCCCATAAGAGACCTTTCCAATATATGTAAACTTCCATAACTGCACCTATTAATTCATAGGAGGGGAAGTGTTCAAAATTAAACAGTTGGCTAATGAAATGTACCGTATCTTACTACTATTAAGACAATCAGGAACTAGTATTTTTGAAAATTTGAGACCTGAAAGGATGAAGAGATATCATGGCAAGTTGGAGATAGTTAAGATAGGTAACAGTGAACTGAACTTGATTTCTGAAGGTTATAAGGAGATTCATGGGGCACAAAGCTGAAGGTAACCTGTACTCAACTAATTCAATTCAGAACTGCCTTAAAAGTAGTCAACTATTAGCAATCACCACAAAACCACACCAAAAAAACCCAACCCAAACACCAGAAACAAAGAAGATAAAGAAACTTGTTTGTCCTTCCAAAGGAAAAGTAGTTTCTACTATTTAACACACATAAAAAAGGAATACAGCAAAACCAGATACCATTTTATTGCTTTATGAAAAAGGGCAGCATTTGTTGAATTCGAACATGAAGGTACAGAACAGATCTAAATGGTCTCAGGACACTATTACAGAAACAAGGATTTGTTTCTAAAAAACAAAAGATGGTGGACTCAGGAAAGGGTAGCTTGAGCCAGAACTTGCAGATATGCTGCTCTTCAGTATTCTATAAAGCAATTCAGTATAAAGAGACCCAATACTTATTTTGATTTGCCATCAAGATCAACAAGAATGAAGATGTTTCTAAGGAAATCTCAGCAATAAGATCTTACACCAGCTGACCATGATGGGAAAGCAATCTGCATTTAGATTGACTCTGGTTCTTACTCCACTCTTAAATGAACTTTTATTTTTAAATTCAATACTTACCCTATTTCACACCGAATACGCCTGCAGTGACATTCTTATGCAACACCCACAGAACATACAGAAATCACCGGTCCCTTTTTTTTGTGTACCTTAGAACAGGTCACAGAGACTGGTTTGGGTTAGAAGGGACCTTAAAAGATTATCTAGTTCCTGCCATGGGCAGGGACACCCTTGAACACTTCCAGGGAAGGGGCAGCCACAGCTTCTCTGGGCAGCTTGTGCCAGGCCCTCGCCACTCTCACAGTGATGAACTTCTTCCTAATGTCTAATCTAAATCTACTCTCAGTTTAAAACAATTATCCTTTGTCCTATCATTACATACCCTTCCAAACAGCCCCTAAAGGGAGCCTACAGGAAAGATGAAGACATTTTTGACTGACTTCCTCTTTGTCAGGATGCATCACTCCTGAGCTTGGAGGAGGTGATACTTGAATACAAACTTTCTTGGGCCACTCTTGCCTCCAGGGTTTTGTCCTAAGTAAATCCCTGAAAAGGCCAAAGTCTTTTCTTCTGAAGTCCAGAAATTTAGTTTTCAAGAAAGCAGAAGAAAACAGAAGCTTAACTTAACTCTGAAGTTCAACCGAACTAGTTTGATTTCAAACACCCAATTAATGTTCAAAGTCCAATAGCTAACTATATAATTACTAGTAACATTTTTTATGTTACCTTGGGTAGACAAGCAGTGCAGCAAGATCAATGTAGATGTGGATTTTCAAAATTATTTTTGTAATCATAACTGCTGTCTCTTAGCAACTTCCAAATATAGTTGAGGATTTGATAAGTGCTCTACTTAGGCCATTCTAGGAACTGTTTCCACTTCAAACTATCTTTTTTCAAACATTCAACAAAATAAGTTCCTGTTAAAATCAAAATAATATATTGATTTTGTCTAAGCTACAGAAATTAGTTCATTTTTCAGCTTTCTGTTGAGAAAACAGAAGCTATCTGAATACAAAGATTGCTGTCAAACAGTTTAATTCTTCATTTTTCTGCAAAGCTGAAGATGAGAGCTCACAGGACTGCTTTCTCATGCTGCCTCCAAATGCTGTTGCTCTTCAGCTGCCATTTATCCAACCCTATGTACCACTTGGACACTGTAAAAGTCATGCCTCAACACACTGTATTTCTGCAGCATGCCTCTCCTCTTAGAGCAGTCACAGGACTGGAAAGTTCTACCCTGATAACAACTTGGGCATTATTTAAGCATCTGCTATGCCACATTTAAATGTGCAAATATTCATAGAAGAGAAAGCCTGATAAGGGAGGCTGACTGATAAAGATTAACAAGGCTTTTTTTAAAGGAATGGGAATAAATTCCTGAGAAATGCAGACAACTTCAGGTACCTTCATGACTGCAGAACATGTGTTTTGTTCCTTGTACAGGATCCCCACCCTCACCCCACCTTACAGTTTGGGTTTTCTGCTTATCAAACGAAGTGTCAAGAAGTTATACTTCATAGGAAAAGTTTAATGCAGGGCAGTATTTAATGCTACAAAACTACATCTTTATCATGCAGCAATGACATGTTTCATTGCTCTTCAATCAGAAAGTCATAGAAAGCACCACCTTCATTTGCTAGTATTTTACACACAAGCAGGAAACACTATGCCCCATGACAAAGGGTAGAAAGAACTCATCTATCACCTGTAAGCTTTTCAGCTGATTTACTGTTTAATGCTAACGTCACTAAAGACAAAAACACACTCTACTCACCAAATAAATTGCTTGAATGTCCTTGCTTAGATATGGGTTTCAGTTCATTTAATCCCCATGCGTAACGCTTATAATTATCCCAGGCATGTTTCATCATCTGTAGGGAAACGAAAGCAGGATTATAATGTTGATTTAGCAAGAAGCCACAGCAAATACTGACTTGATAATATTCTGAATATTAAACACATTTAATTCAATGCTTAAATTCATGTCGCGTGCATTAGAACTATGAAATACTCAATACAGAACAACAATGGCACTGTTTTCTGGGTAGCAGTAGGATGTTCACCATAAGATTTCCATGTCTGTCTCATCTACTTCTACTCTTATCTGCATGCTTATGGTCATGACACTCAAAATAATTGATCTTTATGAAGAGTATTTATTGTGCTGTATATAAATTCAAGTAAGATTTTATTTCCCTTAAGCATACACCTCAAACTGAGGGAAGTAAACATTTTATAAGAAGTTTTTTTTCTCCTAGAGCAAGAATTTTAAAGGTAAAAATTAAGCTTGCAGTAGTCTTCAGATTCTGGCAGGGACTCTCTTGCATGAAACTAGCTGGTTCAAACTCAGTACAGCTAACAGAACAAGAAACCTAAAGCAGGCAAGCAGAACACTTAGAAAAGGTTTTGAGGTTATTATGATATAATCTTTTATGACTGTAAATGCTGCTGTATGCATCCATGGCTATTTTCACTTGTCATTTCACACAAATAGCTGAGAACTTTCACAACCAAAAATGTGTTTCGCATAAAGAGGTGCACCACAATAACCACTGCTTTGGGGAACCCAGCAAAGGATATCCAGGTCAGGAGCCGGGGCAGCAGGCTGACTCAAGGGCACTTCACACTCTCTACCAGAACGATCAGCCAGACTTAGGCCAAACTATCCTTTTAGGGGTGCTTCAGGTGCATGGCCAGGAGCCCACCTGTCCCTCCTCAAACACACAGTGAGGACAATGCTCACAGCTCTGCAGGCCTGGTGAAAGAACCACTGCCACTCCAGCAGGTCCAACATCTCCTGAGCAAGCGCTAAAGGTGGTGGTTGGTAAAGGGAAGAGTCTTCTTTAAGGGCCACTGCAAGCAGCCTGACTTACGAAACAGAAGGAAAAATTTTGCCTTTGTGTTGTCCCTCCTCCCCTCTTCCACAAGGCAAAGCAGCCCTGGGAATGCCAGAGGTCATCTTCTAGACAAAAAGTGACAATTTCAGACCTTTTCAAAGATTTTGCTTCAGGCTGTCAGCTGACAACACTGCTCTGCCCTCGCTTTCAGACCTCTTCTTGAGGCCATGTGTGTCAAGGATAATTCTGTTAAATAACAGTTATAATCCTAAATTTAAAAGCAACAGCCTTGGGACACGCTGATAATAATAATCTTGCACTTTCTTCCGCTTTCCTTCACTCAAATCACACAGAGAAATTTTGTCAGCTAAAAATCTACATTAAGCCAGATTATAATAAATGACTGGATTTTCTGGAGTACTGCTACACTTATGAGAATAAACGTTGTGGAAGGATAAACGTGCACCTATCCTACAGAAAAGTTCAGGGATGTTAATTTACCCCAGAGCCCTTACAGGCCCAGCTTTACAGATGCAAAAATTACCATCTGCTTTCAATACGTGAACATTTTCAACCAGAAGGCTAGACTGGTGTCAGATCTCAGCTGACAGGCAGCAAGTAAGATGCTCTGTGGAAGTGGTCTCAGGCCATGGATGGCACTGACATGCCAGATGGTAGGAGCAGCCCTCCCTTGCTTGACTTCCCTGCAAAACTGTTTAAAAGGTCTCAAAGGATGGGGCATTTTGTCCCAACACAGAACGAATAACAGGCAGCCAAATGCTAGACTTTGTGTCTATGGGACATTCCCAATCCCTGGCTAGAGGAATCACGATCATATGAAATTGATTATTTGCCCACAACCTATTTGCTTGTTTACCAACTGAGGTTTCCCAGTAATTTTGTGTAGTATACAAGAAAGATTTATTCTTTCCTGTCACCACGTGTTAGGCCTGCAAACTCAGCTTTAGATATTAATGTAGAAATTCTCAAAGGCTATGGCAGGCTAAATCCTGCCCTGTGCTGAACCTGACATTTTCTATGCTTTGTCAAAGCTTACTTTCTCATAAAATCATATCAGAATTGTTTAATTTGTTTAATCTCAATCTGGGAACACCACACAGAATGGTTCCTTTTTCTTTTTTAACTTAACTTGTAATTAAATCATCTGAATCAAAGTGCCTAAAGATTCAGTATTATAACAAAATTGAAACTGCCTAAAAGTACTGCTATGGTCCTTCTCTCCTCCCCTCCTTTTTCAGCCTAATACATCCCTGCTCTTTCTCTTGCATAAGTGATGCAGTGCTCATCTATCCCCACACCAAGTTAGTTCAAGAAAACAGAAACTTCTCTGAGTGAATGTTTTTGTTTGAGGATCATTTCTGTCCAGTCCCATTCCACAAGTCAGAGTGCCACAAGTATCAGAGTTACCAAGCCATCAAGGCAGGAACCGCTCCAGGCCCAGCTCAGTTTAGCCAAAACTGCCATAAAGCACATGATGCTACAAGATGTCCTGCGTGTACTCAGTTGCCTTTAGTTTCTCCAACTGACTGAGAACTTGATCATAATGCATTGTAAATGCACGTGTCAGTTTTTAACAGAAACCACTCCAATTGCCCTATTGTTAGTCAACCTCTAGGTAGCAAGACTGCTCACTAACCTTCTTATAATATTATTGCATGTTAACGAACAACAACTGTGGGGTGTTTTTCCAAAACATCCTCCCATTTGGCTAAATCTAACTACTCAGACTACTTTGTCTAATTGCTCCTTAGGAAATAATGTGTGATTCCAAAAAGCCAAGCAGACAGACAAGTCCAGTAATTGGGAAAAAAACCCCAAAATTTAAAGCAGTATTTCCATAGGGAAAAAGCACACACCAGAATCTATTAAGCAAGAAATCTAATTAATCTCTTTTGACTAGTCAAAGCATTAATTTAGAACTCTCCCAGTAAGTCTGGATTAAGATAAAAGTACTGAGTTTTGTAAATTTCCTCCTAAGAAAAAGCACCTTTAGAATATCTTTGCTTTAGAAATTTGGAGGTTTATGGATATAACACAGAAAGCAAAATGTAACTCCCAAAGCAGTCAGTGAGCCCTCTAGTGTTTCAGGAAGATGGGAGTTACTCCAGCTAGACAAGCACCAAGTTACTAGGATTCAGTGCTACTAAATAGCCCGTAGATGCGGTAAGCTAAGAAAGGTCCCCATAATCAGCACTCACTGCTGGACAAGCGATTTTCTGCTTCGAACCCAGCAATAAGTCCTAATTTTTAGAATTCAATACATCAGTAATACTCTACATCCCCCCCTTCAGAATTACAAATATTACTAGATTTCCCACTAAACAAATTTCCTATTTGTTGATAGCTTTTTCTACCTAACAATCAAAAAGTTCTAAAACACTGAGTGGTAACAGACCTAATCCACTGATAAATAAGCCTGTGCTTAAGCAAAACCCCTTGGACTGGTAGTTCAGAAACAAATTTAAATTTTCTCAATTTAAATTGAGAAATTAATCTATCTTTGCAGTCTCCTCCTTTCTGTTTGCATGACACATCCCCAAGTCAGCATCTCCAGATCTTTTTCATTCACAAAGGCCCTTCTGAACATGACCCTGATTACTTGTAGAAGTACTGCTGATCACTGCAAATGTCTAAATACAGATCAGTTACTGAGAATATCTGTATTTCAGCAAAACATTGTGGATCCCATTAAAAAGAAATTCCTAATGATGATGAAGGGTCTAACAGCTTTTGACTGCATGATCCCAGACACTCTCAAGCTCCTCTACAGTGTAACCAATTAAAATTAGTTCACCTGAGTGCTTTCATATAATTCCTTATTAGTCCTCCAGGATGTCAATAGGCAGAGTTACTTCTGCACAGACATATTCTTCCATCCTTTTACTTTTACTACGATACATTCATTGAACCTCAAGCTCTAGAAGAGCCTGACAGTTGACTGAGAAGTCCCGATTGTCTACATTGGCGAAGTCTGTTTCTGACAGAGCTCCACCTCAGGTCACTCACAAGAAGAAGAAGAAGCCGAAGGCTTGACTACATTGCACTGTCTCCTCACTTGTAAATTGGTTCCTCTTACATCTTCAGGAAAAAAAAGAGGTACTGATTTTTCCTTATGAAGTCACAAAATGCCAAACTACTACCCCATCTCTTGAAGAGTAACAAAGGATGTTATTGTAACTGGTATCAGTGAAGCCACTTAGAAGAAAAAGGCAAAGGTCTGACCTGTGTATTTCTTTCCTTAACTCTAAAGGAAGGATTTTGAAATTAATTTATAATTATAAATTTAAAATCCTTCTCAAGCCACTGAACATTAAAAAAAAGTTTTGTTCTCCAGAAGAAAAGACAAAGACCTATATGTTTGCCAACCAAAAGATGATGGCAATGCACTCCCAGTTGTTTGTTACTGCCGTCTTCCAAAACACCCTAACACAATGTCCACAAAAGACACATATGCCACCTGAAATGTGTGAAGAGAAACACAGTTCTATTCTAATAGAAGTACCCAAGAGTTCAGGCATCAAACACTGTCAGAAAATGAGAACAATGCTGCATCAGCACAATAATAGTGGTACTTAGATGCAAACTGCTGCAGTACCAGGTGGACTGAAAATAATAAGAACTTTAATAAAGTTTATTTTTAGCAGTTACATACAAGCTGGGGTGACATCAAAGGGGATATAAGGAAAAGAATTCAAGCACCTTCTAGAACTGGGACATCACTGTTGAAAAAAAGAAAAAAAATCACATGGAATGGTACCATCCTGACCTTCAATGGAACCATTTAAACCATGTCAAGACAAAGGAGAAAGGCAGATGGGTACTGGAAGCCCAAAAAATGAAGAGGAAACAAACTGAAGAAAACATAAGTTTGCTTGTCTAATCTCTATTCAATCTAGCAATCAGAGTTTAGTAACTCCTCTTTCTCAATTTACACTCAACTTTTTACACACGTAAGCAACTCTCACCTTTTAAACTTCTCCTTACCAGGAACTACTCAGTCCAGTCTTCCTAAAGCATCTCTTCTTCCTGTTGCTCTAAGTAAAACTTCATTCTTTCACAGTATCAGTAAAGGAAATCAAAGAAGTTCCTAGAATTAGTAAGAAACCTTTATGCCCATTCCACTTAAACTCTCCTCATGTGCAAATCAACTTGCACAGCTGATGACTGCTCTGGGTCTGGCTGGGATAGAGTTAGTTAGCATCCTTCACAGCAGCCCATATGGTGTTTTGAATTTGTGGCTGAAGTAATGTTGATAACACAGCAATGTTTTGGCTATCACTGAATGGTGCTTGCACAACATTAAGGCTTTCTCTTTTCGCACTCTTGCCCCTTTGCCACTCCTGACAAATAAGATGGGGATGCCCAAACAGTTGGGAGGGGACACAGCCAGGACAGCTGACCCCAGCTGGATGAAGGGATACTCCCTACCAGGTAACATCATATTCAGAAATAAAACTGGGGCAGAGGAAGAAGGTGGGGAGGTTTCCACGGTGAGTGTGGCTCAGAGACAGGGTATCAGTCTGCTTGTGGGAGGTGCTGAGTGATTGACTGTCTTTGTATCCTATGTCTCTGCCCCCTCCTTCCTTCTTCTAATAAACAGCCTTTATCTCGACCCACCAGTTTTCTCACTTCTCTTCTTCCTGTTTGCTCCCCAAGCTCACCAGGTGGGCCAACAGCTGTGTGGGTGCTTGGCTGCTGGCCCAGGTGAACCCACCACAATGTCTCATAGGATCTCCAGTGCAGGAAGTTTGTGACCACACCACAGTTCCCCAGCTGGTTTCTTCGCTCTGATGACAATATTACATTAACCATTAGCAAAACAATCAAATTTTAGAAAGCCTTACTTACTTTCCATTCCCACTGCTGCTAACCAACAGCTGAACCCAAATGAGATTCAGTCAATTAGCATCACAGAAAAGTTGAGGTTGGAAGGGACTATTGGAGGTCATCTTGCTCAACCCCCACCAAAAAAACCCCAAACTATTTTCAGCTGTTTCCACAGTCCCCAAGTACCAGTCAAATTGCAGTACAGCTGAAAAACTTCATAATCATGACAGAAATCTGGTATTAATAAATGTAACAGTATCTTTGAAGGTACTGTCACCAATCAGGCTTTCCCTGTGAAAAATTACATTACCTCCTTGGGCTGACTCACTATCAGTTTTCATAAAATCATACCACGTATACAAGAGCTCAATTTCTTATACTTTTACAGAATCTGCTGTTTATCAAAATGAGTAATTTTTGGCAATATGCAGCCTGGGTTTTTTTAAGTTATCAATTATTACATTTGTGTTTCACTATCTTCATAATGGTGTTTAGTCTAATGCTGCATTTCTAAAAAACCACAGGCTATTAACTGAGTTTATTGCCACATTGGATGAGGCTTTGGGCAACCTGTTCTGTCCATAAGCAGGGGAGTTGGAACTAGATGATCTTTGAGATCCCTTCCAACCCAAACCAGTCAGTGATCTTGTCTTGAATAATCTGCATCTTGGAAACATGAAGTAATCAGGGACCTTTCTCTCTAGATCATAATACATAACACTTTTTTCTAAGATTAGGAAGCACGCTATCAAATGATTACACAATCTCCTTTCTTTCAGAGCATGATCTTTGTTACTTTTGTCATTATTCACTATTATTGCTTTGGTAATACTTCAACCTATTTATTTCAATCTTTTCATGCACTTCTACATGCAATCTTAACACATTCCAATGTCTTTTCCATCTTGAAGCGTTTCAATCACTGGTAATTGCCTTGAATTGCCTTAAAAATGAAATTGGATTTTTAAAGTAATATTTATCAGTATTCACAACTTTTTATCCTGCTCAGACTTGCTCTATAGTGGAAATTCTAGGTAAAGATGTAGGGTGTTCACCCTACAGCAGTTCTACTGCAGTTACTTCTTTGCTAATCAGCTCATAACCTTATCTAAGCAGACATGCAGATATGAGTAAGAGTGATGAAGTTTTGGATTTTGTTTGTTGTTGGGTTTTTTTTTAGTTATACTGTCTACTTTTATGCTAGACTGCTGCAATATTTTATAAAACAAGAATTCCAAGTTAACTTCTTGACTGAAGACCAAGATTTAGTAGAAAACTAGATAAAACTTGTTTACATTCACAGCAGGTTTTCTGTAAGTAAAAGCATATATAGAGTTTAATTTCCAATTAAAAATTAGCACTTATAGTTGACTATTTTATTCAAAGCACTTCATTTTTAGTTACTATTCTTATTCCAGAAAAAAAGCTGTAAAAAAATTTAATAAATTTCTCAAATACCCAAAGAAAGTTAATCTCATTGGATATTGTTTATTTTTTTTCCTTGAATCGGACAGAAGATGCAAATGACAGCATACTCCCATTCTCTACTGGCGAAAGAAATTTGTTTTTCTCCTTCAACACACACAAAATAAATCCTGTCACTATAAACTTTCATATATATATATATATATATATATAACCACTTCTTATCTGTCATCAGGAAGATAATCACAAATCAGGAGCTTGACAGATTTCTGCTGTTTATAACCTCATTTCCTAATGGCAGGCATCATCCCGAGTTAAGCACCGCTATGCACTGTCAATGTTTGTTTAACAGTCACTGCCAAAGTGTCACCATTTCCAATTTAGCAGGTGGATGACAACCATGCTCTGAAAGCCCATGCAGGCTGGAGGAGTTCCGGCAAGTGCTTCCTGACAGGACTTCCACTCTAACCAAATAAAAGCTCGAGAGAGACTTTCATGTTAGTTAATGGGCCAGCAACAGGAATTCCCAGTTGCTGTTTCCTCAATAAGCAGCAGCTAGAGATTTTTGGGAACATTTAGGCACTTGCCATTTAGCTCACAGCTTTATATTTTGCGTTGTTGTAGGAATGAAGGACTCCCAACAAATCAAAACTTCATCAACAGCACTACCCCCAGCACAAAGCGTTGCCGCACACAGAGCTGAGGAAATACATACTACTCCTAAAGTGAGAATAGAGCTAAAGTAGCCAAACTAATTTTCAGGATTCTCCATTAAAATTAAACACACACATCATACCACAAAAGTATTTTGCACGGTGCGTATTTAAACCTCTGTAGTAAGGGGATATGTGAGAAAAATGCCTCAGCATTTCAGGATCCTATGTATAACTAATTTCTTGCCTGCAAAACCAAATAAACCTAATATCTGCATATAAAAAAGGAACTAAGAGGGAAAATAAAAATATTAAGGACTAAGTCCGAGGATTAATTCATCATTTGTATTGCAAAGCACTTCAAAATCCTCAAATGGAAAGCCTGACAGAAATGCTAAGTATTATTCCCACATGCGTTATGTTAAGTTACAGATAAGGTTCTATTCTTGTATTTTCTACTTCTCACAGTAGCTTGTAAGCTTCTCTAGTAGTGTATTAAACTATCCAACTAATATTTATCATTTGCTGTTCCAGGCATCATTTGTTAACCAGGGACAGACGTTGCACAGTGCTTCATTCTGCTACACATTTTAAAAGGAATAAATTATCCTATTAATTCTGTAATGAGAATTCTAATTAAAAGGTAGAGAGAACAGGAAATTTGCAGGTAAGGGGTTTTTTTCTACGCTTAGTCTATTACAGAATATTTTCTTTAATGCACAGGCACACAGGAAAAATTGGACTATTTTGTGTAAGAAATAATTAACAGCAGCCCTGATACTTTGGTATGTCTGAATGAAAGAAAAATAATAAAAAAAGGAGTTCATCTGAAAACAATGTTACAACATACCAAAGTACTCAATGATAACAAGGTATGTTTTACTCATCTGTCTGGTGTATTATCTCTGCTGAACAGTAAAGCACTTGTAAAAGTACCAATTTACTGAAAAAAGATGATACCAGAATACTTTACAGTTCATTTCTAAGTGAGAGCCGGGCCACAGTGCTTTACCTATTGCACAGTCCATTCTAGTCAAAGTCACAGGGTGGTAAGTCAGAGAAAGCTGAAGGAAGACCAGAGTTCATCTTCATACTCCAAACACATTCAGTCCAAGACGATACCTACAGTTTGCTTCTTACCTGACCATCTCAACATGACAGAAACAAGAAAAATAAATTATCATCTGGTGCAGCACAGAAGCATCCTAGCCAAGACCTTCTCCCTGGCTAAAAAAAAAAAGCTAGGAAGGCAAGAGCAAGGCACCACCCTCCCCACAAAGAACACTGTCCTTGAATTTTCTGAAGCCAAATATCTGGCTAATTTCAGCCAAATTATTTCAGCCCATTTCAGGAAAAGAAAAATAGTATTGTTCCAAAATCTTGCCCATATTGTTACCCAAAGCTGTTATAACAGCATTCATCTGACCTTGAATAATCTAAAAATCAAAAAGTTAGCTCAACTTCAGCCATATTCTTTCTATACACTGGGCAGAAAAGAGATATGAAAGAAATCATTATTTCCTTTTAAAAATAAGATTTTAGATTATATATTTGTCTGTTACCCCACTGGTAAGCTAGGACTTGAATATGTTCTGGAGGCATTTTAAGAGTTTTCCTGAGAAGCGATGCCTTGAAAGCATTAATTAAGATGATCTCAAACTTCTTTGGTCTTCACCTCTCAATTACTAGTGGGGGAATCAATTACATCTTCTTGATAACTACGTCAGCGGACAAAAAAAAAAGACAATATAGCATGAAGCGTATCATTATGGAATTAACCTGACATTAATGTTGAAGATGCCCTACTTTCAACTAGTTTGCGTTGCCATGTATGTCTGCATACATACACAAGGTGGAAATCTTAAATGACCTATCCAAGTCATACATTTACAAACAAAAGAGCAGTCAAAAGAATAAGCCATACAGTCCCTATCTTACAACTTAGCAACTGTTACCAAGATCTGCATTTCAGAAAAAAACCCTGAAGCCTACAGCTTGTCACTCAAGATCACTGATTTTTTTCCAAAGCTGTGTCCTCTTTTAACACCAAACAAAAAAACCCCACCCAAAAATATCAGATGGACTCTTAACAAATAGACTGAAAAATTATCTCCATTTACCTGCATAAGAGGCAGATTGCATTTCTTCAGACAATCTATGATTTCAGCAGTTTTTATTATTTCTGTGACAGACAAATCAGTGATACTCCAATGTGGGGTGGGTTTTTTTTTCCTAGGGTGAGTCACTGATGGCTAATTTTTAAGAAATAAATCACACAGATGTTTTGCATTAAGTGAAACATTCATTAAAAGAGAAACATCACATTGTAAGGTAATGTGCAAGAGCTCAAGTCACCGTTCATTACTGACAATGACCAGAAAGCTGAAGTATTTTCACTTAAAGCAGAAAGGCATTGCCATCTCATGCAAAAAAACTAATGTGTATTTCTTTGATCTTCTACAGAATTAGTAGCAGCCTCTGAAGTTCATGCATAATTTGACTAATGTCATAAAAGGGAAAGAAAAGAGAAAGCAATTTGTGAAAATACTACTCTTATGAAGAACAGTGGTATACATAGGCTCATCCCACTCAGTGTCATTTTTTTTTTCTCCTGGAGCACTGATGACTTGCTGCAGTTTCCAAGAACTCCCAAGCTGAACGGCGTGAACAGCTCGGCGCCCGCAACTGCACGATACAATCATGCTTTTGTTCCCTATTTTTCCTACTGTTCTTTAAACAGTTACTTGATAAGGTTTGCTTCTAATTAGGTTATAAATTATTCATGGCACGGACTGTATCCCCTACTTGTTTGTTAGGTACCTGGCACTACATAGCTGTGCTGCTACTGAAGTTCCCAATCTCAGCATGGGTAATGCAAATAAAAAATAAGCTCAGTGCTATGCAGTATAACACATCTAGGTGAAGTGATTTAACATCAAGGTGATTCAAGTTACTGATTCAGAGAACGATTAAAATCCAAAGAGGAAGTAAGTGGATTTAGAAAGCCTGTTTATTTTCCTTTCCCCCATTTTGATCCGCCCCCCCCACCCCACCCCATGATTATAAAGTTTATTCTACCACTAAAGTCAGTCAGTAACAAACTTTTATCCACCCCATTATATAGGAAGCATCAGTATATCCAAAAACCAAACAGGAACAACAACAAAAAAAACGCAACAACAGACCAGAAGTTTCTCCTCCTAGAAAAATAAGTCCCACAATCCTGCTTCCTCACCAAGGGGGAGGTTAGCCCTGCATTATTAGTAGATTTGGGACTATCACAAACCTAGCTAATAACAGTAAGTAAAAACATAAACCAGTTATAAAAACTATTAGACATCAGTCAATGACAAACTTACTAAAGCTTGGCATTGCCACTAAACTCGCAAAACACAGGACACTCTAAGCTTTCCAAAATACTGAGCACTAGCAATAAATACTTTCCCCATCCTCAGGCCATAAGCTTTTGACAAGAGGCCAGAGGAGCCCATACCAAATTCTTATTCATATGCCACTAATTGCCAGCTGTAAGTATTTTTCTCCTCTTCCCCTGCCCCAAATGAGCTCCTCCTTTCTGCTCCCCTCTCCTCCCTCCAGCACCCAGAAGTGAAGTATGCCACTGCTGAAGCTCATTATTGTGGCTGTGGTGAAACTGCACTATCAGAAGTCAGAGAGCCTGTTCACTGAAAAGTATTTACATAGATTAATCTGATACGCAATTGCTGCACTGATCAAGGGCTAAGTCTGCATCATTACCACTATCCTCTGAGAAATATCTTCAGCCTAACAGCCTGAAATTAGAGCAAAAGGATTGGACTGTTTCCCAACATCTGAAAAACAGTGACAGAGAGGTCAAGAGCAGATGATACTAACCCATGAGTTGCTTTGGGGTTTTTTCCTCCTTTTAATGCCCTTATCAGTGATCTGGAGGATATGATGCAGTACGCCCTTAACAAGTTCACAGGTGACACCAAGTTGGGCTGAGGAAGATAAATCCCATTTGGGTAGCAGGGCTGCCATTCACAGAGGCCAAGACAGACTAGAGGAACGGGCTAAGGGGAACTTCATGAAATTCAGTGGGGACAAATGCAGAGGCCATAACCCCTGATGATAGTACAGGCTGGGAGCAGCTCTGCAGGGAAAGCACTGGGACTCTCTGGTGCACACAGAGCTGTGCATGAGCCAGCAGCACCTGTGCAGCAGGACCACAGTCTATCCATCCAGGGATGTGAATATCCCCCTGTTCTCAGCACTCAGGAGACCACATCTAGATACTGCATCTAGTTCTGGGCCTACCAGTACAGTTAAGACACCAAGGAACTGGTGTGAGTGTAGTGGTGAGGAGCCCAAGATGGTCGGGGCTGGAGCAGTTGCCTGGTGAGGTAAGGCTGAGGGTCAGGGGAGAGATGGCTCCAGGTGGGTTAGCAGCACACCCCCCCACCCCATACCAGCAGGGAGGTGGTCAAGAAAAGGGAGCCAAACACAAGAGGTTGAGCTGGGACCTGCGGTCTTTCCCCTGGGGCCCAGTGAGACAGAAGCACAGGCTGCCCCAGGAGGCTGTGCTGGTTTTGTCCTATCCTGGGGGGCTCTCAGCCCCAAGGGGACACAGCCCTGATCAGTCCACTCTGACCTCAGTGCTGAGCCTGCTATGGCAGGGATGGACCAGGGACCTCCCGGGACCTCCAGATTGAGTTATCCTGCAATCCCCATAAATTCAGTATGGATTCTACATATTTACCTCATTTTTACAGAGAAAATAAATTGATCTGCTTTTCCTCATCAACAACAAGGACACAACACAAATTCCAGCCCAAGATTGTGACTGTTTAAAACAGTCTATGAGTTGTTAAAGGTCTTTCCCAGCCTTCAGAAATATCTCAAGGTATTTTCTGTATTGAATAAACGAATTCAACTATGCAAAACACTGCCAGCTCATTTCCGATAGGAAGTTAAGAGCTACATACTTATTCCCTCAGTATAGAAACTTTCAAGAACAATTAAGATAATCAGACCCTGGTGAAACATTATGAAGATCCAGTGTAATCTATGACTATGAGTTCTGCCCATTTCACAGTTATATCTACCTATCCCGGTCAGAACTGATCAAACAGCTTACACAGGGCCACATTTGTGTTCAGAAGAAAATTATTTTACAGAAGAGTTATTTCTGTAACCCTCAAACTATATCCAGGAAACACAGGCTGTATCATTGCAAATTTTCTAAGGTAAAAATTTGTTCTTTTAAATTAAGCCATCACTCTCTGTATAAACAGTGAAAGAACCCCCCCAAGAGAAAATGTGTATCAGTTATTTTCCTTTAGAGGTTTTATCATAGCATTCAAAATTGATATTACAAACCTAAATATTACCATTCTTTGTGTGGCATTTGTTTTCCTCTTGAAACATTTATGTGATTACCCAGCCTGTGGACCCTTATAGAACCAGTGCTGGTTAAGTTCTCAAAACACATGACACTCACACCTTACATCTTTTGCTTGATTCTACTACCACAGTATATATACGTGTTACAGAACAGTGACAGGATTTATAAATTAGCTTTCCAGTTCAGATAAACACATCTGCAAGAAAGTAGTAAGACACTGGGCCTCATGTCCAACACATGAAATGTACCTACTGGTATCTGTAATTTCCTTCATTCAAGCTGGAGCTGAGGATGACAGCTTGGAAATTACGTTACACTGAAAAGTATATATATATATATATATATATATACACACAGAGACACACAGTAAATCTGTTTGTGGAAAGATAAAATTTAAAACCAGCCTTAAAAATCTATACAAATCCTCTTTTATGTATTAGAAGCAATTTAACCCTTAGGTAGCATCTCCTCCAGTGCTATACAAAGAATATTAATGCTTTACACAATATTTTTCTTATATATCCAAATGTTCCTCAGCAAGAAGCCTTTTTAAATGAGAGCAAATTATAGTACCGTTAATATTTCATCAAGTCTACATGGATTTGAGAAGAGCTGTCACAGGCTTACGAAGAATGTCTATGCTCATGCTTTCATGACAGGTGGAAGAAATCAGATGCTCAGTTGTACAAGGAGATGAATGGAAAACCATATAACTGATAGGCAATTAAAGCCATCAAGTTGAATACTAGTGGTCTGTTCCAATCACCTCCTGGCAGTAGGATACAGAAGAAAGAATTCTATTAAGAAGCATGGAGCTATTTTCCTCTACAGAAAGGCTGAAAAATTAGCTCTCCTTACATGTAAATGGTCAAAAAGGGAACCAGATATAAGTACGGGCATACAGAAAGTGAAAGCTGCTCCTGAACATCTTTGTACAAGAGGAAAGGAGAAAACGAAACACACAGACATTAGGTTTGTTACTGAAAAGGTAAACACTCAGGAATCATGGCCAGAAGATACTGTGACAACTTAATGGGATACTGAAGGATTTCAGAGAGTGGATGGTCATAGTGGCCCAAATTTCATACTGCATTTCCTAAGCTGCTTCAAATGCCTTACTGCTTTCACAGCACAAAGTAAGAACAATTCCAGTTGATGCTATCTGCAACACAGCAAACAGTGGGATCACTTTCCTGCAGTGTAGTGTTATAAGGAGAAGTATTCCACCCCACATACCCAGTAGAGACTTATTCCCACAACAGGCAAAAATTCTGGCTTTGTCCTGCCATCTAAACAGTTTCTCAGCATATGTGGTACCTCATACATAGGGCATCATAAAAAAATATATAGATGGGCTGCTCCTGCATAATACAACACAGTCAAGCACCTATTTGAAACTTCTGCCCCTTCCTATGCAGGTACACAGAAACCAGCTACACAGTTAACACATCTGCAAGCTTGGAGAAAGAAAAGGCTGTGGATGGGACCTGTTCTCCAGCACACACTACTCCTTCCTTTCAATTCTCTTCCTTTTTTTCCAGGCACGTAGGTAAAATTATGCAAGTTTCCCAGATCGGGTCTGTTGATTCCACACTTTATTTGAAGTTCCCCAAAGGAGAGCAATCAAAGCATTGTACTTAAAACTGTAATACAGAAGAGGCACAAAGTCTTTGCTCTCCCTCAAACTGTTTTAGATAGTTCAGCCTAAACTATCCAAAATAATCTGGGGAGTTTGCTGCAGCTGTTCCTAAGAAATACTTCAACAGTAAACTCTATTACATGGCAAAAGTGAAAAAACCCCAACCAAATTGTCATAATCATTTCCAAAAACTAACACATATGTGAAGTCACCAAGCTGCAAAGTGGCTGGTAGACTAGAGCTGGTAAAGAAGTTCCCTGCTGAAAATCCAACTGTGTTTAAAAAAACAGCTCCCCCTTGCTCCACCAAAACAAAACAAAACAAATGAAAAAACAAAAAACACATCAGCTTCACTTGCTGTGGATAGAAAGCTGAATACGACGAGTCCCTTCCAGGCAGGCTAATGGGTGAGGACCAGAGCAGGCAGGAACTGAACTTGCCCAGCAGCATGTTTGACAGGTCCCATCAATTTTCATTTCTGGTCTACTGGCTGCCTGGAAGCAAATTTTATAAATTCTGAAGATTCTGGTTTTGGGTGAAACATTTTTTGAAAATAAATAAATTGTTCTTATGTCTCACATTTCTTCCCTAAATCTCAAATTTTTCCACAATAAGTGTTCTCTACTGAGCTACCAAGGTCTGGGCTTGATCCCTTTTCCAACCCTACCTGTTTCCAGCCACCAAGTCCCCTGATCTCCAATGCAAACAGCTGTGGTTACCTCGACATAAAGACTTCAGGAAATCCTTGCCACAGCTATAGTTATGTAAACATTGAGGTGTATGTAAACTATATTATTTTGCAATCTTTTCTGGAGAACAGACACAAAGAATTACAGGCTATAAATTTGCTGTACATGGAGGTAGAGTGCAAATGGCACACCCAGGCTTGCAGTGCCTCTAACAAGATTAGAGGACCAACAAGCAGGAGATGCTACAGATAACAGGGGAGGAGCAGTTTTTATGCAGATGACTCACCCTGTCCTGTGCCTCCAGTAATGAGACAACGACCAACCTGAGGAAGGGCAGGCAGGCACTAGAGATAATGGAAAGGGAGTGCCAGCTCAACAGAATTTACCAGTCAACCAGTCAACAGAACTGAGGCCAGTGGGAAAAGGAAAACAGGGCTGAGATGTTTAATCGGGAAGTGATAAGGATGGTAAATAGAAAGAACTTGGAAAAGGGAAAATGGTAGAAGGGTACAAAGGGATATAAATCAGGTGTTTAAGGGCACATTATCAATGGGTCATGGAACAGGACAGTAAGTCTGTGGATGCCCTGGTCATATCCGCATCTGACTTACGCAGCGAGGGGAAACCCGGGGTGCTCTCCCTCCTGCAGGTGAGGGAACAGCTCAAGGGAACCTCCTCACAGCCTAACAATGTACAGGGTGGAACAGACCTTTCCCCATGCTTAAGGCTCATTAACTGAGCATTTGGGCAGTATCAGTGTAATTCTCTGAAATAATTCCAGCATTTGTCTTCAAGGTCTTTTTTTTCAGTTGTTGTTCCTGTCTCAAATTTATCTCAGTACAAGCCAGGCAACAACTACTCCTGTTCTCAGAAAATCCCCAACACAAAAAAAATGTCTGCTAGATGAGTCTAAAAGGCATATCTGCTACAGCTTCCTCTGTCTAACAAAAGTTTAGCAACTGGACAAGCAAACAGAAATATTTCCTATGGCTAATACAAGCGTTCAGAGCTGGACAATCATAGACCTTCAGATACAGACATGATGCCTGTATGATTAATAATCCCCAGTAGAGTTTTCTTTCATGAAAGTACTCAACTGTTTTCTGAACTTGTGTAAATTTTTGATATCCACAACATCCTGCAGAAAGGACTCTACAGCATAATGTGTAAAGAACAGGTTTGCTCTGATTTTGTCACCTAGTAGCTTCATTTGATGTGCCCTACATTTGACAAAGAGGAGTATTTCTCAGGGTAGGCTTAAATAACACCTCTAAGTACACCAGAAAAATCAATGTCTTATTATTACCTTTCTCCCAATTACATTACTTTCCTGGAAAACATTGAATCTATTTAATCTTAACATTTTCAAACAAAGTATGCTTTTATTATGTATTTTGGTAAAGACTGTTGTAATGGAGAACAGCCTGTCAGAGATGTGTAATTTAGCTTCCTTCTAATTATCTACTATTTGTGTATGTTGTGGGTTTCAGAAGGAGCTAAAGTGGTTTAAATCTGCCTTAGTTCCTGCATTCCAAAATGGGGAAGCAGTTCTTAACTTCTCTGAAATGCTTCATAAGATCTATCCATAATACCTTACATAAAATAGCCATATGTTATCACAGCATCTAGTTTCTACATCCCGATCAAGAGCAGCACCCTTTTACTCATCCTGACATGCAGGTTATGTGCCTATGATCTCCCTGTCTCCATACCCTTACTGATTTCAGAATCAAATTGCAGAAATCCAGAGCTTTGACCCTGTGAAGGGTTCAAATATAACATTTGGCACATTAAACTAACACACCTCATAGATGACAATGTAGGACAACAGAGGTTTCAGTCCTTCTAAGGATATTACATTTTTCCAGAACCATACAAAGCTCATTTTTGAGCACAGAAGGAAAACATCCAGGCATTAAGGCAGCTCCTTATAGTCTTCTCAAAACTGCAGGATGTTTCAGTCCTAGAACTTACTCATTCCTAATGTCTCCCTTCAAAAATGAAAGGGGAAGAAATAGTTGTTAATCTAACACTATATTTTCACAAAAATGTGAAATGTTTCACTCTGACATCAAAGATTTTGAGAGATACCTTTTTATTTCTTCCAAATGCTCCCCTGCTGCTGTGCTTGAGACTAACACAGAAGAGCTATGCTGCTTTCTCATTCCAAGGTTTCCATCCTGTAATAACTGCTTGAAAAGAAAACTATCACAGAAAACCTTCTGACACCTCTGTAAGTCTGTCTTGCCTGCCCACTTTCACAAAATGTTGAATTATATTTTCAACATGCACAGGAGATGACTGGCCACATGTAGCGAGGTCATCTGTACATCATGACTTGGATCTGTAATAGTAATTTTTTTGTTTGTTCCTTTGTTTGTTTTAAAACCAGGACACTTTGAAAGGTCCCACCATCACTTGTTTTCAGTAGAACATGATGTATTCTAGTTTCCTGCTAATCATGAAAAGCAAAACCCATTACCCTCAGCATCCAGTGATTTAGGTGTGCCAAGCATATGGAATATTTCAGGACCCTTTCTTTTGATTGTCCAGGCTTACAAAGGCAACCTGGAGACTTCTCTTCTGGCATGTTCAAGTTCATTTTAACAACACTTTCTTGATTTGAGCATGTTGTTAGGAGTTGCTTCAGAATACCTTAAAATACCTCATTGCTCTTAATTTTTAGCAATGCAGTATTGCCAGGATGTAGACATGTCGACCATTTTGGAGAAGTAAAAGGAAATTATTTTTCTTTAAAAGGCATGATATAAATTCAGAACCCAAACAACCCACAGTCTACTATAGACAGGCAGGAGGAGATTTAATTCAAGGGTCCACTGACTTTAACTTCTACTTTTTTCATACACTTACCTGAATTATCTTATTTCATGAAATAGCAAACCTGTGCATATTTGAAATACGAGGTGAGGGCAAGTACAAAGAAATGGGCGTCAGAATCAAAATTTGACTCCTCTATACAATTATATGGTGCTACTCTTAAGGTAGTAGAACTTATTCTAGCACGTAAATTACCTTGTAAAGTAGCAGTCAAAGCACAGATTTGTTTGTCACTTAACTAAAATTCTACTGGTTTACAACATCATTTTAAAAAAATCAGTTCTGTGAGATCTGTGAAGTAAAAGCTAAGTCTAATGGAAACTTTTCATAAAGGTATGAGCACGCAGTGTTCCTAAGGACCAAGGGAAAGATACACTTTGTATCCACAACATCCCTGCCTTAAAATTCTACGCTGTGCCCCAGGCTAGTATGCTACCACTGATTCTGCAGCCACAGTAGCAGCTCTTAACAGTAATGGCTAGTCCCCAAAAAGATTCCTTTGTCGTTGCAGTCAGGTAAAGCTTATTTACAAACCTTTAGCAGGCCTGGTTAACAGAGAGTTAAAAGTTTATCTGCACTAGATAAGGAAGGCAATGAAGTGCTGATGTGGATATTGAAGGGGAAATCTTATTGTCCCATCTGTCAGTCATAAAAACAAACAAGCCACCACTATCTCTGCCTTACTATGCTGAACAGAAGAGACTCATTTCCTTGTATTCTACTTGTACCCATTAATAGCCTATATTCTTTTAAAGCTGTCATTTCTTTGAGAAGAAATCAGCTTTGAGTCTAGTCCTTTTACATGTACTGTCATAATAGCTTTGACAAGAGCTACTAGGGAACGTCTTCATCAACCAGCTCTGAAGTAGGTCACTAGCCATTGCTCCAGCTCAAAGCAGACCCCTCCAGAAGTGTCACAGCAGTCAGAGGCCACAGCTGAAATGCTGAAGCCTGGAGCTTTTCATGTCCCATCCAAGAGCAGCGAGTTGTGGCTGGAAAGCCTTTGGGCTGTGCAATACAGGAGAAAAGGCTTTGCTCTGGTGCATGGTGCTACTGGAGTTGGTCTCATAGCAGGGCCTCTGGCCAACGACTGAGAGCCAGAGAGAAAGTCTGTTGTTGGTCCCACATAAAACATCAGTGTGATTAAAATAGGCAGCAGCTCAGACTTTTAATTTCTCTAGCTGACTCCATGCCTACCTCATACATGAGGTTATTGTTACTTGCTAAAAAGTAACAACCAGAAGCCACAGCAAGTACCAAGTTTAAAGACTGAGCAAATATTTCACCTTTTTTTGAGGAAGTTTTAAAGTCAGCATTGAATGTACACACCCAGCCAGTAACACTTGCTGGTGTGAGCTACTGCTGCAATCAGACTGCAAAACAAGGAGGTCTCAAGCAGAATGGAAAAAGGTGGGTCTGCTAGAGACACAACGCATCAGAAAGACATCTCCATTTGAAGTTTCCTGACAGTATTAAATAAGCTCAAATTCAAAAACTATAGTCCTCCAAAACACGTGCCTTGAAAAACTTGCTTGCTTGCTCAAGAACAGCAGTCCCTGTGGAGTGGTATTTGCCTTGTTTGAAACCAACAGGTATGGCCATAAAGAAAGAAAGGATGCATCTCCTGCAGTGCCCCAATTCTTACCTGTTTCCATTTTCAATACTGAGGAAAGGATGTTAGAAAGCTTTAAGAAAACATTGGGAAAAGCCAGTTTCATGCCATCATGTCACGGCTATCCTTAAATGGTAGACAGTGGGAGAGTTTAATGCCTCGGCCCAGCTGGAGGGATCTGCTGGCGATCCCGTATCTGTACACTAATATTCTTCTTGGGAGCAAACTGCTGTAATCAAATAGTCATGCAAGGTATGGTCTTCACAGATCAAAGTGAACTATAGTTTTAGTTAGCTTGGCTTTTGTCCACTTTATAAAGCAAATAAAGGAATACATGTTCATCATATGACCAAAGCTTCAAGTACAGATATTCCACAATCTGCATTTGTTGCCAGAAACACTTGGCCCCTGCAGTCCAAAAGGCTTGGCACCAAGTGCACATACATTTATGATCAACACCAGCACATGTGCTCTGCCTTCAGGGAAGAGGATTTTTCAGTGGCACGGTGCATGCCAAAAAAACCCACAGGGTTTTGGTGAATTTGCCTCCAGCTCTCATCTGGTGAAGTCACAGCTGGTTAGATTTTTAAGTGTACTGCCAAAGCCCAAGGGAGAAGGAAAGGAACATGGTTTGTGCCGGTTTCAGCAAAGCAGTTGATTGTATAGATGTTAAAAAGTTTTGAAGGTACTAAAATTATTTGTTTTTCCTCACAATGCATATTTTCAGTATTTGTCTGTATAAACAAAATCAAGCAGGTTTAGGGATAGATGCTAAAAGACATTAAAGCTTTACTAGAAAAAAACCCAACATTTTTCTGAATTCACCCAGAAGCGTTACTGAGGTCACAGCTACTTCAGTAACACTAGCCATATCACAAAAGCTGGAGAACATGAATGAAACTGACTGATGTCCCAGAGTGAGAGGGGATTAGTTGCGTGGATTAACTGTACATATTAATTGTGATCAAATTTCTTGTATAAAAAGCTGATTGAGAACTGCTGATTAGGATTTTCAGTAAGCCATTAAATAGCAAATAAAATCTATTTTTCAACTTATTGTGACTTGAAAGATACTGGTTTTATCCAAAGAGATCTATATTTAATTAGTAGTAGCATGTCTGAAAATAAAAAATATTATTTCTCCCCAGCAGTCCAAAGGGCAAAAATATTTGAGTAATAAAACATTTAACCAGATAAAGTCATTAGTACACTTTCATATATAGCTATACAGTAAGTTTCAGGAACTACTTTTCACCACTGGAGCTGTCAAACATTCCCTATCCACCACCAAAACAAGAGATTTTCCAGCCTTCCATCTCATATACAAGCCATAACAGCTATGAAATGTTCAGGCTAATTACAGTAAGAGCACATACAGATAGAAAAGTGTGCTACAACCCTATCTTTACCACGTTTATAAAAAAAAAAAAATTGCAAAAAATATAGTTTGGCTTTACTTCTTTAGGATTAATTCCACATAGAATCTTTAAGGTTGGAAAAGACCTCCAAGTTCATCTAGTCTGACCCCCTACCACCTATATGACTTAATTTTTCTTTGGTCTTTTTTTTTCATTGACACACATACATATCTATATATGCATACACATACATACATATGCACTCATAAAGTATCCTCCACTTCAAACACTCTTTCATATGCTAGCTCCTTTGGCAAAGTGTGGCACATCTGTGACATTCCCAGTTACTAGTTTTCAAATGAAAGACAAGCAAGTTTTCCTTCATATGCTTTCATTGTTCCTTATCCTACCAGAAAACTGATCAAGTTTCTCTCCTCCTTCTACATAACACCTTCGGGGAACTCAGTCAAGTCCTTATAACTATGTTAAGGAAAAGACAGACATTGAGTGGTGCATTTTTGGTGGTGGTAGAAAAGGTAACACATAACAAATTCCCAGTGGTTTTGATTACAGGATGTACCATATCACCCAGGATGTTTCATATAAACAGTATATTTGAAACTTGAATATTAAAGCACAGGAGGAATATCCAAGAGAAATCAAGGATAAATTATTTTCCTTCTGATTGCAGAACATCATTGACAGCTGGTTTTACAGCCTGAAGAAGTTCCCCACACAAAGTTAGCAAGTACAAGAGAATCATTATTGATGAAGCTGCAGTAAAACCAGCCACAAAGTTCTTAGGAAAATGTTTCTCCACATGGACATTGGGTAGGGCTGGTAAAACAGACACTAGGTGTGTTTAACAGTGAGGTAGTAGATCACCTCACCATTTACTTGCACTGCAGTGTTCACAGGAACACAAAGGACTTTTAAAGATGGTTTTGAGACTTGTCTCTGGCATCAGCTGCTGGCCTCGTTCTGTCCTCAGAAAATAAAACACACACATTTTTCAAGCAGTAGCATGAATCTGAAGTGGATAAGACTCCTCATGGCAAATAGGCATCACAAAAATACTGTGTTCAAACAGAAGGCAAGAAAAAAACTCTACAAGTTCCATCCCCCATCACAGAACACCATAATGGGTAATTAGCACACCAGGAAGCTACTGTAAAGTAACTCTGAAACCGACACGTGTAACATCTTGCAGTACACTATTATGTGTTTAAAATAACTTTGTAATAGACATGTCCTTCTCGATTCTCATGATCAAGACTACAGCTGATAAAAACACTAACTGCTTTTTCAATGCCCAGCACACACGGATCAGAAGACCATTCATCTAAAGTTTCTTTTCATATGCAAGAGACCCAACTGGTGTGACCTTCAATGGCTTAGACTACAGGACCTGCTTTACACTGGAAAATGAAATGCTGAATTTTTGCTTCAAGTCACAGATCAAAAGTGTAAAAATGTAGACACAGCCACTGTCATGCTTTAGACTACTAAACAAGATTCAAAATAACTTTCTTGATGAAGCAAAACTTCAATACACTGACTTAGTAGAAAACTTAAGGAAAAAAGTCTAATGACATTTAAAATAAGCTTGAATCCTTTCAAAAACTCAGGGGGCCCCACCCTTTCCTCAAACTTATTCCCACCAAAAGTACTCACATAGGTTTTACAGCTCCCTTTACACACTTTTGCTTTAAGTGCCAAATAAAAACTCTAGGTGATCACTGTTCCCATAACAAAGGATCATAAAGTTGGGGCAAAAGGAAGGTGATAATACAGTCCCTGCTATAGCTGAAAAGAGCTTTGCTTCTCACATCACAAAACCTGAATAGGCACGTCAAATTGAAGGGGTGCTCATGTTTTGCTATAATGCTGCAAACTTACTCTTTTAGAAGTAACTAGTGAGCTTAGACCCCAAGCATGAGGTAGTATAAAGACAGACTTCATTTTCAAAACCAAGCTTCTGTAAAGCCAGACCTCTTTGGGATGTCAAAAGTGACAGAAAATCAAATGGTGACAAGTTGGACTCTTGTGAATTGGAAGCATGGGGCAATAGTGCAAGCCTGCTGTAAAAAATATTCGCAATGCCTGCTGTAAACCATGCAATAAGCCACACAAAACTGAAATTTAATCTAAACCCACAAATTTGTAAGCTAGCAATAAGTATTAGCTAACTAAAAGTGCTTACAAATAAGTTAGACTCTTAAGAAAAAGAAATCAAACAGAACCATCATTTAGACCTAATTCAGTGGCATACATTCAAGTTACAATTCAAACTCTGAACTTCTCATCTTTAACTGACACATAACTAAGGACGCAAAAACTAACACAGTATTTGCATCAGGTAATTTATATTTTGAGCAGAAGTACGCTGAGGAAAGACGCTTCAAAAGAGCAAACAATTCTTCGATGGCATGTCTCCCAGCCTGTGTCAGCATGCTAGTAACCCATTTATACCCACAAAAATCAACAAGGTCTCTTGGGAGCCTTTGCCCAAGGGAGAACTCTCCCATGGGATCCTGCAGATCAGGCCCATTTATACCCACAAAAGTAGCAAAAGCTGCAACTAAGAATTTTGTTTTCCATCAATAGCTTGTATTTAAAAAATTCAAGTGGGACTTCCCTATATTGACTATGTCTGTTTTTCCAGTAAATATTCCTCATTTCTAAAAATTTCAAAATACCTGCTGAGCTAACATGTAGTTGTCTGCTGGGCTTAACTAACGAACCCAGAGGTAGCACAGATACCAATTAGCCAGGAAAGGCTCCGTGTCCTTTTCCTCCACCACCCCACCTCTCATAATAAATGCTCACTTCTAAACAATTGATGCATGAATGAGAAACATCTAAACCCCAGGCCTGTTTAAATGCTAGACAGGAGAGTTTAAGATCCTGAAGGAGCTGAGAAAGACAGTAATAACAACCCTACTTTAGGGAACAAGCTCAGTTTGTTCGGGAACCTGATCTATAAGGTCCCATGGGAGAGTTCTTCATTAGGCAAAGGCGCCCAAGAGACCTTGTTGATTTTCAAGCATGAGAATGGCCCATGGCAAGAGACCAGGGTGGCCACGTGGGGAGCACCTGGCTGTGCCCAAGCACCCAGGGAAGCTCATGGAGGAGAGGCAGGCAGTACTGCTCCACATCAGTGCAGAAGTGCTGCCCAGGGATGAGGGGAGAGAAGGACAAAGCTCGGAGGGACGGCCTCAAGTACATCAGCAGCAAAAGAAGGACCAAATGGAACAGGGACCTGCTACTTAACAGGCTGAGGAAAAACAGAGGCAAAGGACATGAAAAGGTTCAAGCACTCTGTCTATTTTGCTTTGCTCAGGCATACATGTATGTCAGATACAAGAAGACAAACTCATGTCAGATACAAGACAAACTCTTGAATGCAATACTTGAGTGAAATGGAGATGCACAAATTCATGGGTCCAGATGAGATGCTTCTGGCAGTGCTGAGGGATTTGGTTGACTGCATTGCAAGGCCTCTCTAGATCACTTTTGAAAGGCTGTAGTGACCAAGGGAGGTCTCTGGTAACTGAGAAAAACAACAAGGAGGAAGATTCAGGTAACTACAGGGCCAGTCAGCCTTATCCCAAACCTTGGGAAGAAAATGGAGCAAGTCCTCCTTGAATCTATTTCCAGGAACATGAAGGACAGAAACCCCTTTGTGAACAGCAAGCATAATTTCCCAAAGGCAAAATGTGCTCAGCCAACCCAGTTACTTATTATGATGAAACCACTAGCTCTGTGGGTGAGGACAGAGCAGCAGGCATCATTTATCCTGACTTTAGCATGCTTTTTGATGCAGGTCCCTTTAGCACTACAGCAGCCAAAAAGGCATGGACTAGACTGGCCGTCAAGAAGGCTGCTGAAAGAAGTGTCTGGACCCACAAGCTTGAGACAGCAGTAAACACATAAAAATCTAACTAGTGGCTAGCTACAAGTAACATTTCTCTAGGTTAATCTGAACAGCAGAGCAGAACACACCCTCACCAACTTGTAACATTGAACTCCAGCAATCAAGAAGCCAGGGAATAGAGCTGCCACCTGAAGGACCTCAACAAGTCACAGGAGTGATGACAAGCCTCATGACGCCCAATAAAAGCAAATACAAAAATCTTACACCTAATGTGAAATAATCACATGCCACAGGACACAATAGGAACTTAAAGGCTTGAAAATGGCCTTTGCAGCAAGTAGTCCTTAGTAGCCTGCTGACTGTAAGTAAGCAAGGCATCCTTGCAGTAGTGAAGGTTAGCTCTATAGTGGGCTGTATTAGCAAAAGTCCTTGCTATGATGGGAGGCAATTCACCATTTCTATGCAGCATTCCTGGTGCCTCAAATGGGAGCCTTGATCTTGTCTTCCAGCTCTTTTGTACCAACTACAGATTAAAAAAACCCAAACAAACAAAACCCAAACAAACAGACAAAAAAACCCAACGAAACAAAAACCCCACCATACAACATACAAGAAAAACCTAGATGGAGCTGGATTTGTTCAGGCTAGAGAAGGCTTCTTAATGACATAGTGGGTGAAAAGGCAGTGGTCCTAAGATACAGAGGGAGATATTCTAACTAGATAAAACAATAATTTAAAAAGCTACAATAAGGTCTTCAGCCACTGGGATATGTTTGTCTGGAGGGGCTGAAGAACCTCCCTCCACAGAGGTTTTTCCACATTTGAGTGTACAACACTGAGCACCCTGATTAGATTTTGTTGAAGTCAGCCCTGCTCTAAGAAAGAAATCAAGCCTCCAGAGGTCCAGTGGTGAGTCTCAATCTGTCTCCTTCTCAAGAACAAAATCATATGATAAGCAGAAGGTTGGGAGAAGGTAAACAAACAGGACTACAGTGCATATAAATGCAGATCAAACATATCTTCATAATGCTTTCAGATGATCAGACCATATATGAAAACTGTCTCCATGACATCTGAACACTTTCTCACAGGGCATCTACTTTCTGCAAGGTTTAGATTTTTTAAATAAAAATATAACTTGGGCAAAAATTATTATTGAAATACAAGGATTTACTTACTCGACCGTAATGTTCCGGAGTTTGCTTGCAGCATATTAATTATATTTTCAGTTTGGATGACTATTTGTAAAAAAAACCAAAACAAAACTATGCCTTTTACTTTTTTTCAAGGTGCTTATTCCGATCAGAGCTTGTCCCCAGACAACTACATCTTCAGTTACAGACAAGTTATCATTTACCAACTGTACAATATATTTGGTTCTTATGTAAAACATATATATGGAAAGAGATATGAGTACATCTCTGTCCCAAAATACATAGACAGTGATTTAGTTTTATTTTTTTTAAGAAGCTGCATGAAGACACTTATGGGCTTTTCTTCAGAAAGGTCATTTTTTGAAATGCCCTTCTTGATCTGTGATGTCGCTTCAGCCCCTTGACAAGATCACACACACATTTCTAAGACTTGACTCAGGTTCAGTGCCATGCTTACCCTAGAGCTTTACAGAATAAGACATAAAAATATCAGTCAACTTGCAGTTTGTCTTTACATAACAGTTTTTCCCATGGTGATTCTTCAGATGATCTCACCAGAACAAAGAAAGCAGCAAGCAGCTTTGAAGTATTATGACTTTTTAAATATGTAATGTGTATAACTCTTCTACTCTCTAAATGGTAATTAGGTTTTCTGTTGCATGATGGGGAGGTGGGGGGCAGAAATCCATCACTGCAAATGATTAACATCTATTTCTCTTCTTTAGTTTAGAGCATAGCATTACTATCTAGGTCCGATACAAAATTTGAAGTGCAATTCTCAAAATCACAGATGGGTGGAGAACTATAACCACAGTAACAAGCAGCAGATTTCCCTACAGACAGAAGCACGGGCAAAGCTTTATCATTAGTATCACCATTCAGTGCACCAACAGATGTCAGTGCTCAAAGGCAGTGAGAAAACCGACAGCGAAGTTAAAGACTGGGTCTGCATCTGCACGTGTGTATCAGTGAATAGTAAAATTACTACCTCCTTAAGCACTAGACTTTGAAAGGAGAATGGTTTTTTAGCTTGGTATTCTTTTACACAAGATACTTTCTATTTCCTTGGAAGAAAGCAGTCCCTGAACAAAAGACATTTCAAAAGACATGGAGATGTTTATTATGCAGTGGACCGAGTGAAAGAAAAATATGCAGATACTTTTAAAAAATATCCTTGCAGTGGTCTGAATACTAATTGGAGAAACAAGCCACACTGATCTAATGCAATTTTATTGCAATGTTTTAAAAGCACATACTGACTTTGAATAAATAATTGAAAAAGAGAGTTTATGTTGCTAAGCAGTAAGATCACCCCTACACAAGTCAGATGATGCAAAATACTGGAAAGAAAAGAAATTAAAGAATGTCTGATACTACACTATTCATATAAACAACACAGTACTGCCTCTAACCTAAATGCCAGCAATATATATCTTCACATGAGAAGTGCAAAGCTGCGTGCTTTAACATTAAAACGGCAATTTCTGTTTCTGCCCAACAGTTGATTCTTCTGAAATAATTTGAGATGCACATAGAAGTCTTGAAACAGCCAGATGTTTCATAGTCATCAGCTCATCCATTGCACAGCATCATTTCAGTCCTCTGTTCAATATTGTCTAACATATCTTCTTACCTTATTAGAGATTTGCAGTGTAAAAAAAAAAAAGCCCAAGTTTCTTAGAACCCAGACTTCCATTCACTTGCTTTATTCCTAAGACAATTTAAACGCCAAGGTACATAGAGTTTCCAAGAGGGAGTGGGAGGACAAATGAAGTAGATTTTACACTTGTAGTTACCTTTGCATAAGAGACTGCATATCTCAGTGTTCCCACAAGGGCTGTGAATGTTTAACTTTAACAGTTATAAGAATGTAACAGCAGGTTATGTGCTCATCCAATCTGTTTGAGAAGCTTTAAAAATGAAAGGCATCAGAATGAGCAATACCTGTGTCTTCATAAACACCAGCTATAAAAGCCAATCAGCTTACTTCAGAGTTATTGCAAGTTGTCTGTTACTCCGTGCAAGTATTTCTTAGTTACAAGAGAGCTCTAACTGAAGGTTTCAAATGCAAGACAGACAAACTGGGACTTTTGTTACCCTACTCACCTTCCTTCAAAATAGCATTAGGACCAGAACATTTGGTTTCAAGTACTGCTTAAAAGACTTACAGCTAGTGACCTAAGCACAGAGCCAGGGACTTTCAGGTTTAGTTGCCCTGTAATAAAGGGCAGATCAGTGACAAAACCCAGATGCTCATGCGCAGCCATGAACCAGGTTCCAAAAACCCAGGCTTAAACTAACCCTATGAGCCAACATGCCCAGGCTAGAGACCTGCAGCACAGGTAGGAATGAAGACAGCCTTCCCCCAGCACACAAGCAACAGCCCCTGCTTTAGTGGGGGAAAACCAAACCGGAGCCAGGTAGTAAAGCTCTGCTCTTTACCATCATGCTACACCAGCCTGCACAAGTCACTAGACCTGCCGCACCCCTGGAAAACCAAACTGCTGTCTCACAACAATGAAGTCTTCCAGACTCTGCAGGCAAGGCTGCCGAGCAGTGCGATACAACAGCAGCTTAACCACAGCTCTGTAAAAAGTTTCACTGAGCCTGGTTCAAGCAAACATGTGCTTTATTAGGCACCAATTCTGTCTGAATGACAGACTTGCAGACTCAATTATAAAAAAGTCATGGAAAACAGAAAAGGAAAGATGCTTCTTAGAAGTGTGCACACATTCTTTATAATTCATGCTTAAAAAAAACCAACCAAAACACCAAACAACGCCCCCCCCAAAACAAACCCTATGCAAACTTTGGGGGTAAAGGAGATTTTCACATGAAAGAAGGAACCCATATATTGAGTACACTGCCCGTATCGCTTTATTCATAGGCTCACATAACAATTTTCTTCATTTGTAAAATCATAGTTCTCAATTCCAAAATAGACCACAAAATCCTTCAAAACTCAATGTCTAAAGCATACTTTACAGAGAGATACATCTGAACAGCTGAGGTTTTTACCAAAAAAGCACACAAACAGAATGCTTCATCAGCTCCACACCATCTCAGGCCACAGAAGCACTCCACTGTTAGCAGCAAACACTGACTCAAAGTCACTTCCCTGAAGCATTACTCTTATTCTGCCAAGTAAATTAGGAAGACAAATGTATTATTGGCAAATAAAGGAACTACTTGTTAAAACAGTCTATTTAAGATGAAAACCACAGAAACTTACACCTATGCTGGCTCCCTAAGCTAGAAAGAAAAAACAAACAAACATGAAGTTAACACACTCAACAGTTCTTAGAGCAGCATGTTTCAGATAGCTTTAAGAAAAGGTCTGTCCACCCAACAGTCACATAAGTGCTTCTGTAATGACATTAATTACCTACCAGAACAAGCGCTGTCTCCTGTCTGTCCATGACTTCCTTTTCATAGCCCTATGGTTTCATTAACATTGAAAGAAGCTATCAAAGCCTGGCTGTCTACCACTCTCATGAGTGAATAAGATAAGACATTTTTCAGCCTCAACAGGAGATTTTAATAAACAGGTGGAATTTTTCTGCTTCAGTTTGCTCACAGCACAGAATTACAGCCTTAAGCAACTGTACTCACCAGCATTATGATTTACTCTATTTCTTTATATTAAATGGCTGCCATCGGCTGCTATACTAAGATCAAATATGAAATCATCACCATGAGAATATAACTTTTGCCAAAATGCAGGAGACATTCCACTTTAAGCTTTATCTCACATCTTTACATCACCTGATTTAACTTTCACAGAAAGAGTCCTGTGTGTCTGGAATTTAAGTTTTGCCTTTACGTAAAATATGCAGGTGGATTTTCAGTTAAAGAATTAATCATGTGCTTGATTTTTTTCCCCTCTTTTTTTGTGAAAGCCAGATGTTTTCCAATGAACATTTAAAGCCTTTTCATTTTCCCACAATTTTAAGGATCCAGTTACATAGGGCACTCAGTCAGTTTTGGTAAATTTACCTGTTGAGAACTTAGACCAAGTCTGATGGTAAAAAAATTAAATATTATTCTTAGCCCACAGAAAACAGGTATAAGGCTGAAAAACAAGAACTAGCTATGGAACACACTCTATTATTGTCAAAAATGCACACTGTCACACATTGAGACATTCCCCCTTATCTCATGACTGATGATCAATTGGACAGGCATCTGCCTGCACGGCAGAAACATCATTTGACTGGGAACAGGCTTCTGGGTGCTTAAAAAAAAAAAAAAAGGCAAGGGCAGCAGCTCCAGCAGCTCACCTGAAACAGTGTCCTCCCCTACAGACCTTAAGGGCTCCAAGCAGAAAGACGATTAATTTGGCAAAGTCATACCCTATCTCACATCTTGTGTACAAAGGGATGTCCCAGTCCCATTCTCCTCTACTTTGCCCTCATCCACTAAGCATTGGCCCAGTGGGGTTCCACTGTGCCCACTCCTCCCTCTACTAAGCCATTTTGGCTCCCTACCCCACCAGGCCACAAACCCAACAGAAGTGTGGGCATATTTCTGTCTGGTTGGCAGGCTGAATTGGCACTGCACAGGGTCTGCCACATGACAGAAGCAAGAGGTTACTTCACACATACAGCCATTGAAACCTCTTAGTAACTCAGATGAAGCTGCTCTGCATCTTGCAGTGCCATACCCCTAAGGAAGCAATTTAACTTACTGCTGTTACATTTTGGATCCCATAAGATAACCCCTGCCACCTCCAGCTGCCATTCCACAAGAGCACAAATCCACCAATAAACCCAGGGAACGTATCCACAAACCCCATGAAGATGCTCTTAATGTAGGAGTATAAGGTACCTACTTAGCCACCATATTTGATTCCTTCTATTTAGGCACCTATTTCACCTCCTTAATGTCTTTTTTTTTAATAAATGGTTTTATAAAAAAGATTGACATTAAATAGTATTTATCAGGAAAGAAGAAAACTTCAAGAGACCTAGTAGATACAAAAATACTGATGCTTATAAGAAGGTAAATAAAACTTTTTAGGGGAAAAAAAGCCAAGATCCATTTTAAACTCCTTTGACAAACTGAATGACGGCTTCAAGATATCAGCATTAAGATCACAAAGTACTTTTAAGAAAACTTAGTACAAAATGCATTGCATCACCAGCAGGTTGCCAGGAATTGCCACATTGCTTACTCATTACATGTCAGTTCCCTGCCTTTCACTGTATTTTGTTCTTAAAGAAATGTACCATCAGGAAGGTGGCTTTTTCTCTTTGAAACCCAAACCACTCTATACTTCCACAGCTGTATTTTAACCCTCTCTCCCTTGCTGTCCTAGAAAGGCATCCACAACCTCCCTCCCAGTAAACATACTCTGAATTTTGCTCAACAGGAGCTGGGGTTTCAGTAATTCCTGCCACCGTGCTTCTTTTCCCTTTTTCTGTTCTGAGAAAAGGGGTTTGGTGGTAAAAAAGCCTCCTGAAGGACAACACTTCAGCCTGCCACAGATTATTACACTTACTACACTAGCCTGAACCTTTGCTATGAAAACGTCACACTGTGGAGATTCGATTTTAATGGGGAAGCTAGGCCAGAAGATCAGATACCAGGAGCCTCTTTTCATCCACATTGTAGCAACTTCACCACAGCCAAAGCTAGCACCAAGACAACCCTTCCATTAAGGCCTTCAACTCAGAAAACTATTCCTGCTGGTTTAGTGAGCCAAAGCAGCTTATGGTGGGGCTGCAGTGGAATTAACAGAAAGTAGATGGTGGGAGAAGGCAGTCAAAAGTAGTAAGAAGATACTTCCTCTCCTCTTCTGATGCTCGCCTTGTCTCATGAAAATCACCAAAAGGAAATAAATCTCCCCCGAAACCTGGCATTGGCTCCCCACCAGAGCAGCAGCACTGGCATACCAGGCAGTAGGAAAGCAAGAGGTGGAAGCACGCAGCAAGGCACAAGGGGCCGACCGCCCTTCTTCAGCAGCGAGCCACCTCCTGTAATTTTGCCATCACTTCTCCTTGTTACCAGAGAGTTCTGATTACGCCCAAGTGCTGCTGTGTCAAGTGTGTTACATCTCTGATTAGTGCTTTATTTCCAAGCTCACAAGCCTTCCTTCCTTTCTCCAGATACTTCTGAACTTCCCTGCAACATTACTGAGACTTGTTTGACCTAATGATTTCCAACTGAACTGTATAAGAACCACCACAGGAAACAATTAAACAAACCAAATGACTGCTGATGAGTTAGAAAGCTCCAGAATTCCCACTACCAATACACCCTCGATTCAGTTCTTTACAGAAAGAGTGAAGTGATCTTCAGCTGCGGATGCTGTTTTGCTGACGTGCGACCATTGCCCTGTTGAGCCCAAGGGACTAATGCTTGGGAATGACCATAGAACCAGTGAATAAAATTCGCCACTCCAGGACTTCTACTAGGTAACTGCAACACTTGAGAGCTGTGCAAGCACTTGGAGCGCCACACGATCATGCTCTTTGAACACTGATGTTCTTTGGAGCACCACACGATTGTGCTCTTTGGACACTGATTACAGTTTACCAAGGAGGTTTTTTATACTGAAAACATGTCCAAAGAGCTCCTAAAAATAACATGTCTGGTTTCCAAGCTAGCCACCTTCTACAAGAGCAGCACAGCTGCATTAGTATGGTGCTCCACTAACACCAATAGCTTGCTGTTCAGCAGGATTAATTAGCCTGGGCAGAGCACTACGCTAATGTGATTATATTGCTTCTAGTACCTGAGCTAGCTCATTCATCGTTTCCTATTCCTTTCCTCTGAAATAGAGTTCAGGTTTTGCTATTTTCTTAACATCTAAATAATTCAATCACTTTATTCCTTTTTTTTTTTCTTTTCTTTTGGAAGAGAGAGGAATGAGACTTAGAAAAGATTCAAAGGCAGATCTCCCTAATTTAAACAGTGCATCTCCTGCCTCCACAGCCCCTTCCCTCGATTACCATCCTCTTCTAATCCCTTCTTTTGTTTGTATCATCCTATCACTTTTCCTAAACTGTCTACATACCTGCGAGTCTTCTCTGGGCATCAGAAATAATGACATCCAGTCACAACCAACAGTGACAAGAGCAGAGACTAGACAACTTTCAGTTTATTTGTATGGAATAGAATCATCATTGCCTTCCCCTCCACTGCCCCATTTTTACAGATGGGGAACAGATACAACAGGAGGCAATTGTTTCAACAAGGGGCCACCTCTCAAATCAGTGAGCAGAAGAGCGGGAATACCAATCACAGACTCCTCATTCACAGTCTGGGTCTCCTATCAGGACACCAAATGAGACGAATGGGAGGTGTACCAGGTACCCACACTCTGCCCCAAGTCTTGGAGACACCAGAGCGTCAGCACAACAGCCTGAAGAACTCAAAGTCTGACAAAATACAAATATTCTGGTATGCTCAAAAGCAGTGTTGCCTCTTTGCTCAAGCCTTCACGAAGGACCTGGTGCAAGGAAGAGGCTTACAGCAGGCAACATTAGGCCAGCCAGTAATAAAATTCAGCAACCACAAGCAACCAACAGCTTTTTTACAAGAGGAAGTACTGAGCAAACCCCACTACCAGCAGTCCTGGTCAGACCCTTTTGAGTTTGCCTGCAACTCATCGCCAGAGGAATATCACAGCACCCATTAATAGGTCTGGTCTTCGTCCCACACCTCTTACTTGTAGGAGCAGACCTGCACACAGGCGGGTGTGGCAGGTGCAACACATCAGGACAGTTACTGCACACAGACCCTGAGAACAACGGTATCATTCTCACAGAGCAGAAGACAGTGACAGCCCCTTGATCTCCGCTTCTCTGCATTTCCACGAGTCTTCTCCTGCTTGATAAGCTTCTAACAACTCACTTTTCTAGTTATTTGTCACATTATATTGGCTTTGATACTAAATAAAGTTCAGGAATCTTTATATTCCCATCTGTTTCAAGTTTCACTGTCTTAATACCAAAAAAAAAGTACACCACAGCAAACAAAAAATTGTTTAAAATTTCTGTAACAAAACTTTGTTAAGAAGAGTTATAAAGTCATAGCTTTTTATCACTTCGTGGTCACAAACCATATTACCACTGGCTAGGACTCTAAACACTTGTTTCAACTTAAAATTTAAAACAAGGAGTGAACAAAACGTCCCTAAACTCTCTCCCCTCCCTGCTTTCTATCAGCATGTTGGTGACAGAGCTCTTACAGGACAGAACTGCAGATAAGAACAACCTTTTTCCTTGGCATTTTCTTCCTTTAAAGTAGCCCACTACCTTCTGTCAGAAACATCCACAGGAATAGCTTCAAATTTTGAGTTCTAGGTGTAAGACATACACCATACAATGCAGATGCAAATTCCAGGCTCAAAAGGGTATGAAAGCAGAAAGATTCTTTACATTTGCACTTCCAGCCGGCAACCACCAGGCACGAGGATAGGAGCTTGACAGGGCAATTCCAGTTTCTATGCATGTACAGGGTAGTACAAAAGCTCACACTTTGAAAAGTTACAATTTAAAACTATTTCTAAGATGACTGTGGATTAGAATTCCAGTTTGACAGTAAAGTATCAACATTAAGAAACAGGAGCTTTCAAAAGCATAGAGAAAAGCAGCAAAAAGGGCAACACGTGAAACAATGGGACGCAAGTTAACACAAAATAGGGAACATTGTTATACGGGGGGGGAGTGGGAGGGAAATGAAGTATTCTTCAAAAAAGAAAAAAGTCATACCGGCCAAGGCACTGCAAAAATGCAAGGACAATTAAGTAAACAAGTTGTTATGGTCACATACTGAATCAGAAGGGAAGGAAACTCCCAGAAACAACACTTAGCATTGAAGAATTATACTGAGATACGAAGGCAAAACAAAGATCTGGAAACTAGCCTCAGTCTGTTATCTCCTACGCTCACACGGCCACAGGTCTGGTTTGGGGAGTGACTGTGCTGTCGATGGCTCCCTGTGAAGCAGCGGGGAGAAATAGGGGCGATGGTATGGAAAGGGAGACGGTAAAATTGAAGAGATACTGGGATATGCATGTACATTCACAAACATATATATGCAAGCACACAAATATATGCACACATACACACATATATATTAAAAGTTAACTTGAACCAGTGGGCACAGAGCAGGGCCAGCAAAAGCAGTATACTCGAGTTTTATCTTTTTCCTCCTGTTTATTTACATGTTGCAGTCTTCTATACCACTGAATAGTGTACATCAGGTCTAGAGCCTCATTACTTCCAAATACTTCTCCATGGCAATTCCGGAGAACTGGGAAAAGAGTTTGTTGGTATTTGCAATTGTTCTGCCTGCCTCAGGCAGGCTGCGTGACTAAACCAGAAGAGAATATAGCCCCTGCACAGAAAGATGTGGTCTATACCACGCACTCCTGACAGTCTCTCCCCTCAATATACCTTTCCATTGGTATTTACTGCTTGCGACTGCCGCACAATTTGTTAAAATAAGTTAAACATATGCAAGGACACCATAGTGCAGCACACAACCCGAGGTTTGTGAGACCTTATTACCTGGTTGGTGCCCCGCGTGATGTCAGGGCTCACTTTTCAGATAGCTCCGTACAAACACGCAATAAAAATAAATCAGTCCAAATAAGGCTAACGATGTTTCACAAGCACAGAAATACTCAGTAGTTACAGTCTCTCGCTCCTATCTCATTTCCATCACCACAGAGCCGGAAACATATACTACTAATTAATTCATAAACCTTAATCTCGGCAGGCAGCTGAAATTGTCAGTTCGATAAATAAACCGGCCAGTAGTGCCGGGAAGTTGTAGTGTATTATCAAGGAAATTCTCATTCTGTCGGAGGACCCTGCCAAGCTATGCTCACGACAGCCTTGCCCGCAATACAGTTTGGAGAATTTATGTGAGGACGGACTTTAAACCGGTACCTGAACCAACCGAGCGGCACGAACGAACGAGACAGTTCGGGGAATTTGTCAAAACACATTAACAGCTCAGATGCTTTTACCGCTGTAACTGAAATTGACCGCGTTTTGCCAAAACCCCTCAACCCCTCAGACAGCCGATAGCACACAACAGCTAACCGCACGAATCCCAGCCAGGTCGCGACACCGCTGAAGGGCTGCACGACACCCGCGCCTCACACTTCCGACACGCACCCGGCTGGGCCAGCGCAGGACAGCACGGGGCACCTCCTGCTCTGCTACCCGTGCGGCACGGGGAGGACGGGCGCCTTCACTCGCCAGCTCCCGCACCACGGGGAGAACCGGCGGCCGAGCTCGGGATGCCCCACGAGGCGCGCAGGCGGACCCCAGTCGCGATGGGGCTGCGGGGCGCCGCTTTTCCTTCCCGGCGCCGCTACCTCCAGCCCTCGCCCAGCCGCCCCAGAGGCGCCTCGCAGCCTGACGGCGCTCGCCGGCCGGGCGCTGCTTCCTCCCCGGGTTTCGGTGCAACAGCTGGGGGAAGCCGGTAACGTCGAGGGAGGAGGCGCAGTCCGCACGGAGCGCTCCTGGCACCGGTAGCGCTACATCCGCGGGCAGCGCCCGCACCGCGGCCGCGCAGGGGCGCGGAACGCACCGCGGGCTGCGAGGGTGCAACCGCGGACGACAAGACCGACCTGCGCGGCGGCTGCCGAGTGAGGCCCGGCTAGAAAGACCCCCTCCCGCAGGGAGGAGGAGGAGAGAAGGCACAGCGCTCCCCTCAACCCCGCCGCCAGCCCCGGCAGCGACCTGTTGCCCCGCGCGGGGGTGCTCCCGAGAGCGGGACCGGCGGCCGCCGCCACCCACCTCTTTGATTTTGTCCCTCCTCTGCCGGACGGCGGGGTCGGCGGGCTCCTGCCCCACCGCGCCGACGGGCGGGCGGAAGAGCCGCTGGGGCAGCCCGGGTTCGCCCGCCTCCTTCCTGCCGCGGGCGTCCTGCAGAAGTTTCTCCTTGTCCTGGCGGATGTCCCTGCGGATCTCCTCGGGCAGCTTCTGCAGCGTCTCCTTGGCTTCCCGCAGAGCCCGCTCGTGGTCCGCGCGGATCCGCTCCAGGCTGCCCGCCCCGCCCGCGGCCGCCGCCGCC
>VZTU01002972.1:102989-167438 GCA_013400835.1 Zapornia atra | reverse complement strand
CAGGCGCGCGCGAGCACCCACGTGCACACTTGTGCACACTTGTGCACACACACACACACACACACACACACATGCACGCACGGCCCCTCGCCGCCCCGGACGTGCGTGCACACGCAGGCACACATGCCCGCAGAGCGACGCGCGGGAAGGCGCGCGTGTGCCCCGCCGCCGCGGTGCTCGCACGCTCACGGGCCACACGCGCACACGCGTGTGCGCACGCCAGCACGCGCAGGCCGCTCTGGGTAGCGCGGGGAGAGCGGCGGTGGCAGCATCAGCAGCACACCTAAGCCAGGTGAGCAGGCCGGCCGCGGGGCCGCCTGGCTGTGCCGCCCTGCCCGCCGCTCGCCGGGGAGCCCGGGTCTTCCCACGGAACCCGGCGGCGGTGTGACCGCCTTTTACTCTTCTCAGTGTGTTGTTACTTCGCTTTCTTTTCCTGGAGGCACACGGTGTGTCTGCGGCGGTGCGCCCGGCTGCGCGTGGAAAGCCGGCTGCCCGCGCTGGCGCAAAGCGACGCGTTTGGGAGCTGATCACAGCGCTGCGCCCCGGCCCCCCGAGCGTTCTGTGGGGGGAGAAGTTGGGGGCTGTTTTATACAAAAAAAACCAAACCCCGGAGATTTGTGTTTTTGCTCGTGTTACGGAGCAAGGCAATAAACAGCGGGATGTGGGAAGCAGGGAAACGCAATGAAGCGCCGGGTCACTTCAACTGAAAAAGGGAACCCAGCCAACACCCAGAGGGAGGTTTCTCTCCCAACTTTTTTGGAACGCGCTTGGAGCCTGCCTCTTCTTTCACAGCGGGCTCAGCGCCGTGAGCCCCAGTTTCCTCCAAAATGTGAGCCGCGGAGTCAGAAAGAAAACAGTGAGCCACGTGGTTCCCAGAAGTTACGATGTTGCGGTTGCCTGGTTTGTGCGTGTACGTGACTGTGTGTTGCAAGGGAGAAAACCAGCAAAAAAGCCACCCAAAAAACAAACCCAAAACCAAAAAACAACGGTAGAGGGAAGTCAGGCAGTAGAGGCTTGAACGGTAGAGGCTTGAAGCCAGGGCAGGGAGAAGGCATTGCATAAGCTGCGAAGAGGCGATTTTGCAAATGGGCTCGGCAGGGGCTAATTCTGCTCCCAGTGCAATTAAGGGGAGTTTTACCGTTGACTTAATAGGAATAAAGTAAGGCCGATGCCCAGTGCTTTTCTAAATCCCATTCTTTAGAAGTTAGGATATGTAATAGATTAATTAAAAACAGGTTTAGAGGAGATGGTAACATAGAAACTTTAGACCGAGTCCCACAAAGCTCCCATAAGAGCAAACGCTTCTGTAAAGTTTCAGGATTACACGTGAAACTGAAGGATCAGGGGGCCAAATTTAGCATCCCGTGAAATCAGTAATTTCCTTTAGTTTTTACTTTTGAATCCCATTTTTTTTCCTAAGTTGCATTTCACCACATTTAGATGTGAAACTGTTCCTTAGACTAAACAAAGAGCACTCTGATTTTGACACACATTTCCCAGAAATGTGTAATGTAGCCTCATAGCTGTGCCAAGATAAAACTGGTTAGGATTAAAGAATTCAGCCTGCCTGGAAAAGGAGATAACAATCTATGCTGCCTTTTTTTTTAAAAAAAAAAAAAACCCAACATTTGAGGAAACAAATATGAAATTTAGCTATTGAAAGACAGTTGACTAATGAAAAAGCTTCCTAAACAGTGAAATACCCTCTTGCCTTCAGCAAACACACTCTGTTTTAATCGCAGTATTTGTGGGTGTATAATATTTTTTTCCACTGATTGCCCTCAAAACTCTTCACTACTTCTGTGATAATATCTGGGGGCAGAATTTAGTGCTGAAGGAAGTGCTTTTCTTCAGTATTCTGGAGTAATTCCTTAGGTTGCCATTCTTCTCCAGAACTTCGTGAAGTGATGCAAGAGTTGAATACTACGCCTGTGTCTTGTCTTCCTAAACCAAAGCCTCCTGAGCTCACCAGCCTCTCACCTTCTTTGGGTGTCCATCCTAAGTGCCAGGGGTTAAATGTAAATCCATGCATGGGGTTTCACTGCCACCCTCACCATTATCTTTGAGACATCCTGCTCATTGCCTGACAGTGGGAGGCAACAACCAGCGTTTTCTGTGCAAAGATAGAAGCCTAGCCTAGCCTCTGGGATGAGGTGATTGCTTTGAGGACAACAATAATCTTGGCCCTAAAATGGGACTCCTCCTCTGGGTAGAACTGAGTAGAAACATTTACCAGCAAAGTCACGTGGGAACTATTCAGTGGGACTATTGATGTATGTAGAGTCACTGGCGTAAAGAGCTGCTCACGAGATGAGGGCAGTGGAGACTGAAAGGAAAAAAACCCAACCTACCTCAACCCAACATTACTCTACACGTCCCTTGTTTTCTCATCAATAATTTACTTCGGACACAATAGAGAACTGTACAGCATATTCCAAAGAACATGAAAATAGAGGGAGTATCCCACAAAAAAAGTACCTCAGATACAAGTAGTAGAACCAAAGGTTGTACGTGCTCCCTTTCAACTGGCTGTGCCCAACAAGCAAGTTAAACCACATTGGTAGGTGCTTAAATGGAGTCAAAAAAATACAGATAAAGCATGAGCAGATGAAGCCTGGCATTTGCAAGGGTCTAGTGAGAGCAGTGGGAAGCCCACCCGCCTGCACCAGGGTTCATATGGGAAGAGCCTCCTTTGATAGAGCTTTGTCAGCATATCTGAGTGGAAACATTGAGCTGGCTGGATGCTTTGGGTTGTGGGGTGGGTCTTTTTCATTTTTTATTTTCTATTTTTATTTTTCCTAATTGAGCTACATGACTTCCTGGATGGCATCAGCTAAATGGGAAACAAAACCAAGTCTTCAGGCAGTTGTTTTGCCTTGCTGGGTAAGGCCGGGTCCGATCCAGTTTGGTTATACCAACAAAACACCAGACTGCATCTGTCCCATGGAGGGAGATGCCTCTTCTGTGGGTTCAGCTGCAAGATCAGGAATAATTTTCCAAGAATCATGCACAGGTCAGGAGTTTATAGAAAGGTAGAAACGATACATGAGAGGTGGTGAGGAGGAGATTTGCATAATGAAGGGACAAGACACTTTCCTATAATAAGTGTTCTGAATGGGCTGATTTGCTGCATTTTGACTGAAAGGCCTGGAGAAAACAAAATATTGCCTCTTTCCTTTTTTTCTTTTTTTTTTTTTTCTTCTTTTATTCAGCTGCACATAATTTGTCATGGTTCTAGCCTTAGATCTTGCCTAGCGATAGGGAATTAGCCTGCATGGTCTAAAAGATGCATGTCACAGATTAGGAGGGTATTAACAGTTGGCCCATTTTAGGCACATTCAGCTGAAGCAGATACGGACCGACTCATCTTTTGGGATAGGGCATTTGTAACAGTACCGCTCCCTTCCAAGGAGTTCCCAGTGTTACGTTTTGGTTAAGGCTACTGTAAAAAATTACATGACAGCTTCCTTCTGAAGTGTGATACTTCTGCCCAGCTCTTCAGAGATACTTTTAACAGGCTTGCCTTTGGGGATGTCATTCACAAACCCGAGCTACTTTTGTAGAGTAAGCAAGTAGCATGACACACAGTTCCCAGGACTCACGAGCTGGTTTCATCATACTCAGTGGTGTTTGGGAGGAGGCTTTGGCCATTTGACATGTGTACAAATGCTCTCTGTTTCTCTGTTTTTGGTGCTGGGCTGAAGTTCTGAGTTCAGTATGTGAGGAAAGCGTGATTCATACCCGCAAAAACTTTGCTTGATCTTCAGTGCTCTGAGAATAAGGGACTACCTCATGCTTTTCTGTAAGAGCTCGGAATGGAGAAGTGTTGAGCACTTAGGAGTCCTGTGGTTATAGCATGTGCTCAGGAAGTTGGACATCTGTGTTCGACACGTTTTGCAGGCTCAGGGGATTAAAATTGTCCTCTTTTGACTTGCAGTAATGTCCTGGAGAACGTGTGCATTCCCCACCTTTCCTTTAACTTGAGTGCTACAACTCAGAGGGGAGTGCAGGATGCCGAAGGCCAAGAGGAGAAACGTTTTGCATGAGGAGTGTTGCTGAACAGCCCTGAAGAAAGAGCACTCCACTCCCAGAGGAGTCTACAGCATAACAACTAGGGCGGTAATCTGAGAAATGGGAGACACCAGTTCATTCCTATGCCAATGAAATGGGTGTTGAAGATGGTCTCCTATTTGAGATGGAGAACCAGAAGAAAGGAAATTAAATGCTATGACAGCCTTTCTCAGACATTTCCTCTAGTTAAACACATGAGAGGAATGTGGCTAATATCCAAACATTATAAATACCATAGAAATGCACCAGAAATATGAAGATTTAAGCTCACAGAACTTTTTATGCTAATCCTTCAACAATTGTTCTGGCATGGTCCATCGATTTTATGAAAGGTCCCTTTTCTATCAGTATCTTTGGAATTATCTTTTGTGACTTCTTCCATCCCCACCTGAGGGAGAGGATTGAGCAGTGGAATAGGCTGCCCAGGGAGGTGGTGGAGTCTCCTTCTCTGGAGATATTCAAGTCTCGTCTGGACGCCTATCTATGTAATATGAGATAGGGAGCCTGCTTTGGCAGGGGGGTTGGACCCGATGATCTCTTGAGGTCCCTTCCAACCCCTAAAAGAATCTGTGATTCTGTGATTCTGTGATCATTCGTTTCTTGAAATGAAGGCTCCGTAGTGCATGCAGCATTCAGTGCTTATTGGGAGGGTTTACTGGAAGCATCCAGTCAAAGGCAGAAAAGCTCTGCCCTTTCTCTCTTCCCCAAGATTTCAGAAGGCACGAAAGATGAACTACAAAAAATGCTGCCTGAAGAAAATATTTGACTCATTCTAAAAAAACATGAAAGATTAAAAACATTTCCTTCAACATTGCAGGAAGCCCAGTTCTAGAATTTGAACTCTGACCACTTGCAGGATCATGTTCGTCACTAGGACGAAGCCATCATACTCAACCCCAGATGGCATCTTTGAGAATATCTCACTAAAGTTATTCCTTGCTTTTCGTCTTTCTGTTTATTGCTTTTGTTTTAGACTCTTTGCAGTCCCTCAGAGCAAGCAAACAAGTCCATGGTGTTATGTGTGCAAGGGAGAGGCGGAAGAATAAAGGAAAGCAAAAGAGCTACAAACTTTGGTCCCTCTTTCCAGAACAGTTTATCAATGCTCACATCCTCAAAGAGAATTTTAGCTATTGAGCTAAGAACTGGTTGAATAACAGAGCGCAGAGGACTGTGGTAAGCTGCACAAAGTCTTGTTGGAAGCCTGTAGCCAGTGGTGTGCCCCAAGGGTCAGGGCGGGGTCCGTTCTTATTCAACAATGACCTGGACAAGGGGACAGAATGTACCATCAGCAAGTTTGCTGGTACAAAAGTGGGAGGAGTGGTTGACGCGCCAGAAGGTTGCATGGCTATTCAGCAAAATCTTGACAGACTGGAGAATTGGGTGAAGAGGAACTAAATAAAGTTAAACAAGGATAAGTGTAAACTCCTGAACCTAGGGAGGAATAACCCCAGGCACCAGTACAGGTTAGGGGTTAACTTGCTGGGACGCAGCTCTGCGGAGAAGGATGTGGGAGTCCTGGTGGACAACAAGGTCTCCATGAGCCAGCAGTGTGCCCTCATGGCCAAGAAGGCCAATGGGATCCTGGAGTGTGTGGAGATTGTGGCCCACAGGTCAAGGGAGGTTATCCTTCCCCTCTATTCTGCCCTGCTGAGGCCGTATCTGAAGTTCTGTGTCCAGTTCTGAGCTCCCCAGTTCAGGAAAGACACTACTGGAGAGGGTGCAGCAGAGGGCTACAAGGATGACAAGGGGACTGAAGCATCTCTTGTATGAGGAGAGGGTGAGAGAGCTGAGTCTGTTTAGCCTGGGGAAGACTGAGAGGGGATCTGATCAATGCTTACAAATATCTAAAGAGTGGATGTCTAGAGGAGGGGGCCAGACTCTTCTCAGTGGTGCCCAGTGACAGGACAAGGGGCAACGAGCAAAAACTGGAACACAGAAAATTCCATCTCAACAGGAGCAAAAACTTCTTCACTCTGAGGGTGGCAGAGCACTGCCACAGGCTGCCCAGAGAGGTTGTGGTGTCTCCTTCCTTGGAGGTATTCAGAACTCATCCTGTGCAACCTGCTCCAGGTTCACCTTTAGCAGGGGTATTGAACAAGATTATCTCTAGAGGTCCCTTCCTACCTCTACCATTTTGTGAATCTGTGGAAGTTAGTGTTTATGGTATTTCACCATTTAAGATTCAGATAAGCATCTCATGCAATTAAGGATGAAGCTGTTTCGAGAGATCCCATGAAATTCCACCTGGACCATAGATCTTTAAGAGATTATTAAAAATCATGACAGGCCCCTCTGTTCTCTTCTCTTCTTCTGTCTCTCAACATTGAAGAGACTGATGTTACATTGACATCGATACATTCTTTTACTTCCAGTCTCCCATTGCGGCACTCAGAGTCCCCAGCAAACATAAAAGGCCACCAGGTATGGCATGTGCTTAAGGGACAAAGCTCAGTGGATTGTGAGTGACTGAAAACAATTTACTACTGTGCTTTTCTTTAGTCTTAATTATCTCCAATAGCACTAAAATATCTTCCACCAGCACTATGACTGTAGCAACCGTTTTCTCCCAGAAGCACTTTTCTAGTTGTCATCAAGTTTGTATATCGTGTTTACAGGTATGTCAGAGTTTACTCTGACAAGGTTAAATCAAGATGAGGAGGCAAAAAAAATTATGAGAGGTTCCTTAGAAAGCAGACTTAGGTTCCTCTCCAAGGTGGCATCTTCTCCTGAATCAAAGGGGAGAAGTGTAAGCAGAGAACAAGACATGGCCATTAGAGCTGGGGTTTGCAGCCATTCAGTAGCTGTATTTAGCAATCAGATGATGGGAATAACTGAACATTTGGGTTGCAAACCAAATGTGGATCTGTTAGTGTGTAGCCCCAAGGAAAAGTGGTTAAAGTGGAGATTACTAACCTGGTAACTGTGCTAAGGAGCAAAAGTATTCTATAACAGTTGTCTGAAAGTATCAACAAGAGATCTTAAAACAAGAGATCTTAAGGACAGTGTGAACTATCTATTAATTTTTATTAGGGGTGCTTGATTTGTACAAGATTTTAGTTCCATGTTTAATGACTCCTTGACTGTTTCATAAGAAACAAAGCTGAAAACATCCCTGAACTTTTATCAAAGTGGATTATGTAAATTGCTGTCGTGCAATAGTTGAAGAGATATCCTTGTGCTTCTCGTCCCAATGGTTCTTTCCCTAACTAGAAGAGTTAATTCTGCTCAAAAGCACATCTTAATAGAACGAGTACAGACATGGCTTACTGACTGTACCCTGATTGAATAAGGTGTTACTCCAATTTTATTTGCGAGTCTCTGTTAAAGTCACTTTCTCTTTCTGTATGTCTTACATAGCTTTGGAGTTACAGACAGCAGATGTTACATATTTAGTTATTTTCTTAGTTAACCTTTCCTACTGAAAATATTCCACTGTTTACTGGCTCTGCCATCTGGAAAAAGGTGATGCCCCTACCCATTTCCTTTTCAGAGGCTTTTGTTCAAAATTTCTGCAGCCTTGATGGATTCCCTTACCCCAAGCCACAGAAGCCTTTTGGTGATAGAGTTAATCTTTTCAATTTTCCTGTCTGTGCCACGTGTGTTCTGACTCACCTTGACACATAGAGATAACACGTCAGACGTGTCCAGCTACCACCTGACTGGCTGTGTGAATTTTTTTTCTGGTAAGATCCCTCCCAGAGTAGTGCCTCTCAGCTGCATACTGCCAGCTGGTGTGTGCGTGCACGCAGCACACAGGTGTCTGCTCAGATCTTACACAGTTGTGAATTATTTGTCTTCTCTAAATGAAATCCAGGAGTTTCGGCCTCAGTTCAAATCTGATCTTTTATCCTACTGAAACTCCCTTGTTTGATTTACTGCTTGGGCTAAATGATGCAGAAAAAATCGGAGCTAATCTGACCTTTGCTCTTGCTGTTTGGCTTCTTATTGAAAACCTAGATAAGAAAAATGGCTTTGCCATTTTTCGTGTGTGATAGTGAGCCTAAGTTTCCTCAGCTGTAAAATAAGAGCTAACCTATTTCACAGCGAGACCTAATGTATGGAGGTTGCTTTCATATCCTAAGATGAAATGTTGTTTTGGGGTACAAAGTTTTGCTTTGCTTTCCTTAGAAATTAAATTCTTCCTAGTTTTCAATGCTCAGTTACTAATCCAAGGACATAGAGTACACCACTGACAATCTATCCTAGACCAGTTCTGCTTCATTTCAATTTTTTGTCTGCCTTCCTGATACACTGGTCTCTTTTCTCCTCCACATATGTCCTCTTGTCCCCGATCCTTCTACATTATTGACAGCTGTATTGCTTCAGTGTTGTCTGATGCTCCGGTCCATTGCTGCAACCCTGAGCCTTCTGAATTCAAGGCATATCTGAGAGCTTTATGCCCCCACCAAGCACCAGGCAGACTCAAGGATGACAAGAGTGAATTAGCAAGCAGCTTTTGGACAGGCAGATTTCTATTTAAAATGACACTCGGGAAAATAACAAAGGCTGGAAAGGGAAGAAAAATACTGGGTCAGAAGCAAGTGTTTCATAGGGAAACTCCTGGCTCAAAGAAGATACTGAAGACTGAGGTATTTTTCACTTTTGGACTGGTGTCTGTGGCGTGGAGGTCTTCATGTATGCAGACTACTGTTTTGAGGAAAGGCTAAATATATATAAATTAAACTGACAAAGCAAGGTACAGGTGGGAGAAGGTCCTCTAAGCTTTCTATATTGTTTCCTGCCTCTCTGTGTTTCTCTAGGTCTCTTTTATCCAGTCTGTTCCTTTAAGCGTCCCTGCCAGCAGGGTGGGAACCTGCCTTTGTCTTGAATAAACCTACAGGGCTGTTCAGACGTGGCAGGTGAATAGTTTTTGTAACAGTGGTTGAACATCAATATGTTTAGATATTGTATCTACTGTTAAAGGTAATAATATTTGGTATTTTCCCAAGTTACCCAGTAACTGGCGACATTTGAAAAACATGCACGATCTGTTCCTTGTTTTTGGCTCTTCATTGGCATCAGCCATTTTGCTCAATTGAAAACAATTTGGCGTGTCTTTTCCCTTATGTATTTGAATCAACAGATGAGAGACGGCAAAATAAGTTAATTGTTAACATATGTACATGAACACAGAGGACAAATTCCAAACAGAGCAGAATAAGGCATCTGGGTAAGGTTGTCATGCTCCTAGAATCACCCATTAAATGTAGGCTTACCTTGTTCTACCTTTTTTCCCCCAATGGTTCGCAGAGAGGCACTTTCTTTTCACAGGCATGCAGCTTATTGTTTGATCTATATTAGGAAGACGTTGATTTTCAAACTGCTCTGGAACAGATCTTTAAAATTAAACTTTTTTTTTTTTCTTTTCTTTTTCAGTAAGGGGTGTTTCCTGACAGACAACAAGGTTCACCACATAGCATTTAGGCAGCTGCAAGTAATTTATTCTTCTCTTTAGTTGGAGTGGGAGAAGGAATAAATCCATCCTACTAAGCAGGCAGGGAAAAGTCATGTTTCTCTAATGGTTTGGGCTGGCATGACCTATCCCGTGCCTTCTGCAAGAGCTGGAACATACTGCTGTTGAAAAAAACAGATGAGGCTGTCTTTAAAGATCTTTATCAGAAGTAGCTTGGTGTCATGCTGTCTTTTGCTAGAACCTCACCATCTCTCTTCAAAGAAAGATTTTCTGTCTTGTGTTGCCTTACACTGTTTCAGTTCATAGTGACAAGTTGATAGTGCAGAACGTGGGTGACTGGAAAAATTAATAGTCCAGTGTTTGCCTCAGAATGTTAGTGGAAAACACTACTGAAACATAACACCCTATTTGCCAAAGTTGTATCAGAATGTTTGAAAAAAATGGTAAAGAGCTCTGAATATAGTGGAAAGAAACTTGAGAAATTACTTTCTGACCGACACTGTGCTGCTTCTTGGTTTCTCAGAGGGGTTGTTGCACTGGGGAAGACTTGTGCTGGCTTGTCCTCTCACCAGTCCTGTCCTATTCACAGTCCAAGTGGGGCTGTAGAGAGTCCTCCACGAGGCATCTCAGGGACCACACCTCTACTGCCAGGGTCTTTTTGTACCTCTGGCTGTTCACTCCATGACTGATGTGTTTGTGCCACTTGTAGCCATCCTGTGGTCTTGTAGAAAGGCAGTAGCTTCATTTCATCCATTGCCCATCAGCATTTCAGAGCGAAAGTAGGAGATTAGGAACATGGGTTGGTGCCAGACATTCAGTCTAGACTTTCCTACAGTGTGCCCCTATATCCCGTTGTCCTGAAGGACCAGCCAACAGTACTCTCCTGTCCTTCTGTAGCCTTCACAGGAGACATCCCCCATTAGCCTGGAGCTGACCCCCTTGGCTTATTATGCTTCATGGATCATTGGTTCAGTAGTTTGCTCCATGAGGGAAAACCAGAGGCCTGACCCAAAATAACTCAAGACTGACAACACAAATATGGATGATTTGTCCACAGAATATGAATATCTTTATAGTTGTCTCTTGCACTAGCCAGAGGCAAGAAGGAGACCTCAAAAAGGCTATCCCTCACCTCCTCTACACACCAACATTTCTTAGCCTTACTGACCTCTGCTCATCCAGATGTTGACCAGGATGGCGCACAGTGACGAGGGACAATGCAGGCATGGTATAAGCCTTTCAAAATTATGAGTGAGGTCTTTCTTAGAGACAGTTCTGTTACCATTACTGCTGTTAGATGCTGCCTAATTCTGTCCTATTTTACTCAATCGGATTACTTAACGGTGATGTGGAAATAATCTGTGTAATGGAGTATCAGCCGTGTGCTCTGAAGCCTTGACCATTTTATACAGTACTGCATTGGAGCAGTGCTGTTCCCTGCAGCTGAATCTGTTTATAAGCATGTCTTGGAGGTTAAGCCACCAGGGCAGAAGGGCTGCTACCATGCTTATCTGTGAAGTGGCTCGTGAATGGTTAATGTAGTGAACTAAATACTAAGATGAATGCCTAAATACATCAGTAAAGCAGAGATAATATTAAGGACTAGGAAATCTGAATGGGGTGCTTTAGTTCAATGCATTAGTCTGAAATGAGTTACTCTACTGTCCTTCCCAAAACAGGATGGGTGGATATGGAAAGTGGATCCATAAATAGAAGTTGCTGAGTTGTGTCCTGTGTCAGGCCTGTCTAGTGTTCCTTATCCTTTGCTTTCCTTCAATTTTTAGCTGTGGAGATTTAATCTGAACTGCCCATCACTGAGATGGAGGACTAGACAGGGTACAGAAATGAGGATACCAAAATAGTCTGAACATTTGGGAATATGGGAAGCAACCATCTTAAAATAAGATAAAACTAAAAAACCCAACAAACTCAACAAAAAACCCAGCCACATATTTTTATAATAATAAAATATGAATAATCTTAACAACATTACAAAGCTGAATTTCACTTGAAGGGCTATTACTAAGCCAATAATATGGTATCACTCTATTGCTAATGTTTTTCCCTTTACTGTAGGTTGGAGTGATACTAGTGAAGGACTTGTGGTGTGGCAACTGGCCAGGACTTAAATTTCCCTCTCATACTATCTGCACAAACCTGACAGAGACAGTATGTCCTGCTTAAATGTTCCCCAAAGGAACAAAACAAAAGTAGTAGGAAAGAACACAGTTCCTTGACTGAACTATTTGCTCAGCAAGGGATTGCTAAAGAGACTTCAATAGGTTTTGGTTGTTTAGGCTTTTTCTTAAAAGAGCTTTGTAGGCTTCAATACGCAGATCTTTAAGTAAAGTATACCAGGTTGCCTTGTCTCCAGGTATGGTGCTGGCCCCTCATAAGACATCCTTTTTATTCATTTTCTTCTTTCTCCTCCTCCACGTCCAACAATAAAGCAATAAAAAGCACAAAAAAAATTTCATTTGGTTTTGTTTGCTTTTAATGAAAAAAAGAATAAAGTATGTAAGTTATATCAAAATCTATTAGTTATAACATCACTTGTAACTCAACTGTGGATATTATTCAAAGGCAATGAATGGACAAACAAATATACTTCTTGTATGTTTTTTTTTTAAGTGCAGAAATTCTATGATTACAAACGATCTAATCCTGCAATCAATTGTACTCAGGTTGGTTGTAGTCACCAGAAGGGATCATGAGGTCAAGCTCTAGTGCTCTGTAGACTGATAAAGTGTGTCTCAATTTCACCAAACCTCAAGTGCTGAGTCAGAGGACTTTGGCTCTGTTTGGGCCTTCGTTGAGATGAATTTTCAGGATATGGTGCAATACAGGACTCAAATAATGTTGGCAAGTGGAGAAACACACAAAGAAGAGGGAAATTTATGCTTCACCCTTTTTTGAGTGGTTCTTAACCAAGTCCTGATTTGTGATCCCTCTAAATCTAGAGCTTCTTCCTTGTGCCCAGGTATGTGTAGTCAAGAATGCTGCTCTCTCTTTTACCTCACCTTAATTATTGTCCTGGTTAGACTAAAATACAGTAAAAGATTACAGAGATAATTCAGTCAATGGGATATGCAATCAGATCTAGGTATCAGAAAATTTTCTACCCTACTCCATAATCTAAAATAGCTACTAGCTATTTTTGGATATAATGTAAAGTACTGGTATAGACCCCTTGATTCTATAAATGATCTGGATATGAGTACCTTAGAAAATTCTCTTTCCAAAGGTGACATTATTAGTTGTTCATATGGACATAAGAATCAGTTGATGTTTCTTTTCTTGTTTATTGTTCTTCTTGCCTATCATTTAGGAGGTCAAGACACTAAATAGTCCAGTAAATAGGTATTAAATGTATTTTGTCAACATAATTTGTTATTAATAAGCATTAATTAAAAAAAATCCCCGAATCCTAGAAAGCAAGAGAAATTACAGATTGCCAGGCTTTCTCTTTCCTTTTCTGGCTGCTTGTATGCAAAGGCAAAGTAATGGGGAAGGATACAATCTGGAGGAAGAAGGGGGGTATTGTTCAAGGCTACCTTTAGTTTCTTAAGGGCCATTTCCTTGGCCTCCTCTGTAGTGCGCAGAAAAAGAAAAGCCCTTTCAGACGTGATAAAGTACAGCTGCTGTGGGCTTTTGTTCTGAACCTCTTCTGGAAGACATGTTCTCCCCCCATCAGCAACAGAGAAAACTCTGGGAGCTTACAGAGTAATGCCGGTAATAATTGCCCAGGAGCAGCAGACAAGCACCAGTGGTTTCTTCCAGAGGTTAAGGGCAGCTCTGGAGATTGTTTTCTGAATCAGGTGGGGAAGCAGGCAAGTGAGTGAGCTGGGATGCGTTATTGAGAGAAAGACCACTCTTGCCTGACAGCAATATGTGCTAGTAGCTCTGTATCCTTGTTCATAAGGCCTGAACTATTAGTGAAAACAGGCTTTCCTCTCTTACAGTCCTCTCACAAGCACTGAGTAAAACATTAGGCCTTGTATGTAGTTTCCAATCGCTGCTTTAATGAAAAGTAACTGAATTGCACTCTGACATGTTCCTGTCACAGCGCTGTTTCAAAAGCTTTGGTGAGGTGCACTGAGCTACACTTCATCAGCAGTGTTCTTGATTGTAATACTGATAGGTGATCTTTTTCTTCTCCCTAGGGGTATACATCTATCCTTTACTTGGGATGAATCCTATAGTCCTGCCCTTTACCTTTGCAAGGCTTTTAACCCTGTGAGGAGGTAATAGACCATCCATACTCTGGTCCGTAGTCAGGTCTGGCAGTGCCTCCGCGCTCTGAAACATTCACACGAGGGGCAGAAGCCTGTGCAGTTAGGCTCTTTTAAGACTAGTGTAAGAAAGAATGAGGTCAGCCCCCGTGATACCCTGAGTGTTTTCCTTCCCCACTGCTTGTTATATTACCCTCACAAAATAATTTCTCACTTACAAAAGCCATCTCCCATGTAAAGCCTCTCCTGTGCTGTGTATCAGGCAAACAGACGTGTTGTACGTGGGGGAGCTCCTTCCTTACGGATCACCGCAAAGAGCTGAGACCACATAACAGCATCACAGCAAAAAACTTCCCAGCTTACTCAAATACAATGTTGCTGTAGTTTTCAGAGGAAAATCTTGATGTGTTGTGGCTGGTGTTAACATGAGTGTCTTTTCTTTCAGATCACTGGATTGGCAATCGAAGGACTCCCTCTGTCCTTGGGCTTTCTTTAAGGCTACCTCTAAACTCACTCCTTTTGCTTGTTCAGGAAGCTGTCATTAAACAGCAATAACCTTTTATTACTGAATTTAGCTGGATTTGAATGGGTGACCTAGAGATTAAAATTTCAGACTCTGTTACTAATTAACAGGGTCATTTGAATCCCTGAAGGATTTATTATTTAGTACCCGGACTTAGATATTTTCTTCTTTCATTTCACAAAGGTGATTTTCACATGTCTTTTGTGATTTGAAAGCTACCGTTCATTGCAGAACAAATTTAGTATGCTTATTCATCACCTTGCAGTGATGGGCACTAGTCTTCTTGGCCCTGATTCCTGCAAACCTTCCCTCACGTTCTTCTTTTTAAATGCAAAGTGAAGTAGATCCCTAAAGGCTGTGCTTAGGCAGGAATTTATCAGGCTAAACTCTGTCTCCCCAGGCTTTCTTTGGGCAAGAGCTATATGCTGGTTTTGTGGTTTTGCATTAGGTGTGAAAAGCTAGAATAGGTATTAGTAAACTATGTCTTCCCTTATTTGTAATTGTAACGGCTGTATATGAAACACACAGGTTTGTGTTTTGGTGGAAGAAATTGTTTTTCCTAACACATGAGATACTCAAACCACAGGAAACTGCTTGCTGTGAGAAAATCAGTTTCACTGGAAATCAGCGAACAACTAAAGAGGCTTGAGCTGAAAACTGGATTTAAGAGTAAATAACCCCACCTATATTATAATAAGGAAGCTCAGGCACCCATATGTCAGTGGCCCAAGTAATTAGAAAATATTATTTAGAGATTAAAAGTAGATTACTAGAACTACGCAATTCCTTTTTTCTCTGTATCAACAGTGTCTGAAAGAACCAGACAACTAAATCTCTGAGGAATGACTTGTAATCCCATGCAAACATTTCATTGACAAAATTCAGCATAACTGCACTAACAAAATCTTCATTTTATCCTGGTTTGAGGTTTTTTAGTATTATAATGCCTGCAATGTTAGTGAAGCAGTATATTGAAAAACGCTTTACAAAGAAGACTTTTGAAACTCAGAAAGTCTCTAGGAATAAATGTCAGGCCTTGTGCGAAGTTTCCAGGTAGTGTATTAATGGAAAATAATTTCATCCTGGCAGGTTCTAACCAGAAGACTGCTTTTGCAGAGCTGATTCTGCATCTGAGGTGATGCTCCGGGAACAAAGCCTAAGGGCAGTTTCAGTGACAGTTTTAAAACTTGTAACTAATTGGTCAATCTGGTTTTCTCTTGCATTGTAGGCTTGTGGGAAGAAAACAGACTTTTTTAGAAAGGCTGTTGATGGGTGTTTTACTTTAAGACTCCAACAGACCGGTCTTCCGTTTGGTTGAATTTACTGTTCATTACATTGCCATTCTGAATGAATTATAAGCAAACTTGTTACCAAAGTATTCTAGTAAGACTTAGGTCACAGCTTTCAGCTAAGGAAAATAATTTAAGTTAGATCTTTTACAGTTTACATATCTGTAATTACAGGGAACAGATTTTTCACTGTCAGGCTTAATGTAGCCTGAAGAGTATCACAGTCTCACAAAGGTTAAAAAAGCCTTTACCTAATAAATTATTGTTCCTTGCTATCCTAACTGTGAAACATGTGTAAAGAGCAAGCCTATGTACCGCCCAGGAACTCTTCCTAGCCAACCGATTCAGGTGGGAGCTATGGGAATAGGATTCTCATGCCCACTTTCCACCCCTCTTTTCTGTGCTTTAGTTTCCAAGGAAATTACAGCCCTAATGTATTTCCATAATTAGGGGAACAGGACTATGAAGCACAGAGCAGAGACCTCTGCCATGCTATACAGGTAAAGCCAGGACGGATCACTGTATCATTAATGTACATCTTTTACAAATTCAAATATAGATCTGGGAGAAAATAAACTGAAACACACACGGAAGCAGAATATTGAATACCTTTTATAGCAGTGGGGCTTACATGGTCCAAGTGAGTAGGATTTGGTGTTGAAGCGCATGGGAAGGAGCAAGGCCTTAAGTTTGGGGATATTATTTTCCAGCTGTATCACATTCTTGCACTTCTCCTTTGCAGGAAGAAAGAACCAGAGGCAACTGCATCTTTGATGTAACACCAGACATGAAGTGGCACCACTACCAGAGCTATTAACTGTATCTTTAACTACATATCTATCTGTATATGGAGATACATAGTTTAAATACCACCTTGCACTAAACAGAAGTCCTGTCTGAGCCAAGTCTTTTTTCTTTTTTTTTAAAGAATTTTGGAGTGGACTCCTGAGAGTTGTTCAGCTGTTCTGCGACAATGTAATTAAAAGCAGAGCGTTGTTTAGGGGAAACGAGACTGTCTTCATGAATAACTTATGTTCTACAAGACCCGACTTTGTGTCAGCATATATAGAATAGCTAGAAAATAAAGTGATGGATGCCTCATTTGCACAGTTTAAAATCAACGAGCTTTTTTTTTTCTTTACATGGGTTGCTTAATCAGAAAAAAAATGTTTGGCCAGATGGCTGAAAAAAAGAGATACTTCAATCAAGCAGAGCACAAGGGAAGCAAGATGGCACCAGAAGTGAAATGAGAAGGCACTTGCTGGTCTGGAAGCTGTAGAGTGGAATTGTTTTCTGCCTTTCATATAGGTGAAATAGAGGTCTGTGTTGGTATATTTCTAGAAAAGGAATAAGCAAAAGTGTTTCTCTAAATGTCTCATGAGAATTCTTTTTTTTTATTAGTCAGTGTCTTTTATCTGAGATCACAGTCTCAGTCCCAACTACAGATTTCTTCACCTGTGTTTCACGGATTTTGCTTACTGTGTTGCCACTGTACAAAACCCCCCAGTAGTGGCACAACTCCTCTCAAGTCAGAAAATACTGATTTGTAAAAAACCCACATTCCTTGTTTTCCTCACTTGTTTTGAATTTTTTTTTAATTTTATGAAAGTAAAATCTGTTGCCAGATTAATTATTTAACCTTTCCAATCTGCCATAAATTTAAAGGTAAAATTTCTAGAGAATAGTGGAATATGGCAGAATGGCTTTTTTGGAAGGAGACAGAAATTGGAATATATAGCATTTAATAACAAACCTGAGTGAAAGTGTAGAATGTCCTCTGGATTTTCAATCTGCATTTTAACCCAAACTCTGGAGCAATGTAAGAGAAATTTTCATTCAGAGTAGCTTTCCTTCATGTTAGGTTGCCTCTGGTGCATGAAGGGACACAATGTGGAGGGCCTTGTAGGTGCTATGCTCTTATCCAGTATGGGCATATTTCACAGAGAGTGTAGTGATGTTCCTCATTCCTGCCTCTGCCTCTCAAAGTTTTGATATAAGAAGGTCTTAATAATTGAGACCAACAAGCAACTATGTCAATTAGGTTTTATTTTTGCAGGTTGATGGGACACTATGTCTTTTTGCTGTAGAAAAACCCGCATGCTTTTAGCTCTATGACATAACTCTACTTTCCAATAAGTGTTTTATTTCCAGGAGCACCAGTGGGAAAAACAGAATTTCTTTCCTAAATGAAGTAGCTTGAATGATTTTTTTTCTTACAGCCACAGATCAGAAAATAAGGCAGAAGGCCACGTCTTTATTCGTGCCTGCTGCAGGTCAGCAACAGCGTGTCAGTGAAGACATTTGTCAGCGCACTACAGCATAGCTACCTCATTGTATCAACACCTTATCCCATATATAATTGTGGGATAGACAGTATGGAGCCTCCAGTGGCATCTCAGTGCAGGTCCCCTTCCCCCAAGTGACCAGAGGCAGGCAAAGTGGTGTGTCTTTTGCTCCTGCAGCCTTTTCCTCGTCAAAAGGTTGGTGCAGAAGTTGGCTGCAGACCACCCAATTTCCATTACCAGGATGTCATTCCCCTTCTTTCACCCGAGCAGGGAAGCAGGACCAGTGGTGTGAAGAGAAATTCTCTTCTGTCTGCGTAAAGGGAATTTTTCTGCATCTGTAGCAGGCAGCTGGGTTAGTGACAGGGTAAAAGTGACAAATTACAGGGATGGTACAGGGAGACTAGTCTTAACAAGAAATTGCAGAGATCACCTACAATTTTTACTGAGAAAAACACATGCTATTTTATCGCTTTCCAGTAATGGATCAAACTAATCTCAGTTTCTTTTTGGGAGAGGGAGACTTAGACAAAATGGTATTTGGGTGGAGGTCCATTTAATAACGTTTTATAGCGTATTATTTTTTTATAACAAGTATAAAGCTTGTTATTTTTGCTTCTCTGCCATAAGAAAAATGACATTCTGTTTGAACACTGTAAGACTACAGTTGTGGTGTGGCACAGCATTTTTACCTCTCTTTGCGTCTTCAAAGCAGGGGTGAGGTAAGTGAAGCAGACAACTAGAAGTGAGCTGACAGTGTACCATTTGAGCACTCAGGAAGTCACAGCCGAAATTAGAGGGTAAAACGTCACCCAAATCTTCCATAATAATACCTTGTCCTGCTGATACGCTTAGCGCTCTCTTCGTTCTCCCTGCAGATCACATTTATCCTGTTGTGCTCTGACTCAGTCCAAGGAGAAGAGGTGGTGATTTAGGCTATGGGTCCCTCTGAGATGAGCGTCATCCCTTTCTGGACTGAAAAGGGGACGCCTGCTCACTCCTGGGATCTGCACATATACTCTGGACCCTGCTGGTGAGTCTGTGCGTGTGTGCCCAGGGCAGTGCTCAGAAATGGGGTCAGTTTATGGATGTCAGGGTAGCTTTGGGTTCCCATTTTTCGCTGTTGGCCTCCCTTGCCCTCAGTGTGCATGTTTGGTACTTTCTAGTCTGTCTGGTCTTGTAATCAAGCAGTAATTTGCAAGGTGCACTGCTGTACTCCAAGGATGTAATCAGTGCTTTTTTCACACCTCTTCCCAAAGCTGTAGCAAAAACTGAGTCTGAGCCTTGGGCTAGGTGGCCATGGATGGGCTGCTGGACCCTGCAGCACAGCATCAAGCACAATGCAGGGGTGAAGCCAGGCTCCTTCCAAACAAAGAGAGATGAGATGGAGGGGGCTGAGCAGGCCTGTGTGTGGACAGATGATATGCAGCCAGAGGTGAAAGCCGTAGTGGAAGTGTGACAACATGGAGGCAGGAGTGCAGAGGCGACAAGGATGAGGGCCAGGAGTGCTCATGAGCATTTGCTTGTTGTAACAGGCCTTGCATCATGGTTGCCTTGGCTGTGTAGTGCTCAATGTAAGCTAGCTCAGGTCTGCCCTATGCTGCTCCACGTTATGGCTGGATCACCGTTTGATGAGGATGTAGATATATGAAAGCAGGGTGCGACGTGGGAAAAACCTGCAGCTGAAGAAAGGAGAAAGCCAAAATGTCTCTGTGTTCCCATTGATCTCTGAAGTTGTCCCTAGGCACTTCTAGGTTAAAGAACTGACAATTACTTGGCAGATAACCCGAGGAGGCACCAAACTTGACAGAATTTGGAATTGCATGTTCCAAGGATGACATGTCCTTGACCAGGTTTTGGGAAGCATTACATACACAAGTGCCATCCCCAAGCATCATTCATGCATGCCTGCTTGTTCGACTGTCAGAGCACTAAGACAAATATGTTGTTGTGGTCAATGCGAGAGAACACTGACACTCAATTTCCAGCTGAGCTCTTCCACACCATTTTTAAAGCAGAGTGTACTGTTGATTGAGTGTAGTGGCATAAATGTGTGGGGTTTTTATCCAAATCTCTCCCTTGTGAGTCCAAGCAACTAGTAGTTTACTCAACCCTTTGCCAATTTCTCCAGTGTTTAAACACTGAAAACTATTTACAGACAGCATTAACTTTGCTTAAATAAAGCTGGTATTCTATGATTTAATTAAACCAGTTCCCAGGACTCTGTCACACTTAGTTTATTCTTGTTAGGAAAAAGTTTAGGCTAACCCTAGTGGCTTATTAGCCACTTGTCAGAAGTGTAATTTAAAGTCATTTAGGGAGACAATTATTTAGGGATGCCGTATAAACATTATTGAATTAGAGGCTTGACCACACAAGAAAATACATCTAGAAGAATTTAGGCTGCACCTTTAAAAATGTAGTAGCTAATTTTGTGCAGATGCCCTGTGTGGACATTCAGTGCCATTTGTAGGATGAGGCCATCAGATTTCTGCTACAGTGTATCTTAATTCACTAGATTTATGGAAAATTTACAGCAACATGTGACAAGGTTGTAGGGCAGCACTTTGGTGGGTCTTGGTACGGTGCAGGTGAGAAAGATATAGGCAGTAGCCCTTCACTTGTTCTGGAAATCTCAGAGAAAATCACTATACCAGCTCTGTACCTCTGGGATTGCCAACAAGGAGTTTTTCTGCCTTTTAATATGTCATGTCTTTTCTTCCCAGGCAATTTCATGCCAGTTCATTAATGTGGTGGGACTTTCTTAAGGAGATATTAATAGGAGGACCACAGGATGTCTGCTTTTTTGCATATGTATCAGTCATTACATTATTGTCCTCAGTGTGAAAAATTCAGTTCACGAAGTGCCCTCGCTGGTGTCCATCACAGGGAGAGTGCCTGGTAGCAGCCACTTTGTCTCTGGGTACATTGCAGCACAGCACACGTATGCTGAACACTGTTAGAGCCCCAGGATGGGCCAGCAGGGCCTTACAATTAGGAAGTGTAGAGTCAATGCTTCCAGGCATGATGATTTAATGTATCTATCAGCGAGCACAAGTTTCAACCCACCTGCTGTAAAAAAATTTCACTGACAAGGGCATTAATGCCAACTTTTTTGTGCTTCTTGCTTTCCCTTGAGTGCATCAGCCTTTAGTAGCCATTAAGGTTTTTCAGTTACCATCTCTCATGCCAGTGGGTGTGAATTATAGCACTGTAATTTAAAATAAACACATAATATGCAGTCTAAAATAATGAGAAATCTAGAACAACTGTATGGGCAGATGGTTTTATAGCGCTGTGCTGAAAGGAAGATGTAATGCTATTCAGTCTTGAATTAAAAAAGGCAGGGAGCCTTTGAACTCATCCAGCTATTGGGCAGTCCTCATTGCAAACAATGTGCTCCGTATCTCTGCCAGAGTATCTGTATCTTTCTTCAGAAAGGATGAAATTAAATGGACATGGAGATCTTGTGAGCTTCATAGAGACCTATTTCCACCTAACCATACAGCAAAAGTTGATGCTAAGAGGGTGACTAGATACCTTATTTGTTGACAATTGAGAATACATGTGACTCATTCATTTAGAGGCGCTAGAGTAATTTTGCCTTAGATAGACCTTTGTTCAGTAGAATAATTGTAGAATGGTGTGTAGCATCTGATTAGTTCCAAGAGAATTAACTTTTCATTATCATGTCAAATAAATGATGAGCCAGCAGTGTTTCTTCTCTCCTTAGGAGGGTATGAGGAACTGGGAAGCAACAAGCAGTTAGAAATCAGAAATTTCCAATGACCCTTAGCCTTTCAGTTTTGCAGAGGACAATTACTGTGATTTTTTACTCTCAGCGTGGTACAGGTAAGTCGTAGCACTGAGGAACTTGGATCTTTCCCTGCATTTTATTCTGCCAGATCTGAGCTCTTGATTTGTGACGCCATAGCCATTAGGCATTTGGCTGAAGGCTGAGGGAAACTGGTGATTAAAACATACCTTCCCCAGGACACATTGCCTTGCTTATATAATATTTATCAGAATTCCGGTCCTGGTTTTGTGATAACACTGAGGTGCTGACAAAAGTATGGTCTAGGTGTTAACGGAAGGTGTGGGTTTCTTTCTCAGTTCTGCTCCGGATTTCCTGTATCTCCCAGTGCAAGTCATGTAATCGGTCTGTGCATTACTTTTTTGTCTGAGAAACCTGGATGGTAAACAGCCCCCAGCGTGGTAGTTTTGGATCCTTTAAAAGCTGTGGCCAAACAGAAAACGATGGAGCTGGAGGGACCAGCTAAGCTCCTTTAATTATACTGAACTGGAAAACAGGAAAAGGCAAGTGATGGAAGAGGAGGTAATCGGATGTATTTTTTTTTTTTTAATGCCACACAGAAATATTTTTACACTCCTTGTACATTTCATTTCCTTTATTGTGGTCACATATAACCCAACTTCTCTCAAATGGCTCTGTATTGCCTTTTAATCAGCCTTTACAAATTGTTCAGCTTTTTAGGCGTTGTGCTAATGAAGCCTTTGAGAAGGAATCAGCAAGTAGACTAAAAGGTCTGACCTCTTCCTATTTACAGTACTGCCTGTTCATTCCTCCTAGTGTATTTCTCATGCCAAACGTGTTTTCTTTTCCTTTTACCTTGAAAACTAAATTTAAACATCTTCATTGACAAAAAATACAGGTTTATTGCCAGCATGTACAGCAATCAAGGTATATAGCTTCTCTCCCCAGTAACAATTTGCTCTCTTGCACAACTGCTGTACATTTCTACTTAGTCTCAGCAGTGCCTGGGACCTTGGTGAGGTAGATCTTTGCATCATCACAAGGGGCATTGTGGTGCTAGATGAATGAATTCCTTCCATAGCTCTTAATTGCATTAAAGGAAATGTCAAAATATTTTTTCTTAAAGGCATTTTCCTCAGAATTTCTCTTCCACTGGGTATATTCTTACTGCTTTATGGCCTGATCTGTAGTCCGCTGGGAGCTAGATTTTGGGGGAGTTTTTCCATTGATTTAATTATTTACTTTGTTTCACTTCACATTATTGATTCATATTCATTTCAGCTCAGACCCTTAGGCTAAACACTTGCAAAATGTGAAACTCCTTCCATCAGGAGCACCTCATTTTCAACAAGAGAGAAGATTTCTGAGACCAGAAATATTCATATGGACTTGAATTACAGGGGAAAAAAACACAATCTAGACATTCCTGCTTATTCTGCACATTTTATGCCTCCCAGAAAAGACACATGAACCCAGATTTACATTTTTATTTAGCCATCTCTTAGTTTAATCTCTCCATCCTTCAAGAAATTAAGCACAGAAGCTTTCCTCATGTTTTTTCTCCTACGTGAGCCTTCCATCTCCTGTTTCTCCTCAATCTCTGTAACAAACTAAACATTGGCATCTGCTGCTCCAGGAAATATTTTCTGGTTTTCCTCGTATCTGCAGGTGGCTGCACTTGGCTGCGTCTCCCAGCCCTATTGCTTCCATGTTTCTCTGATAGAAGGATATAGAAGCAATAGCACACAGAATTAGCATGGTTTGGAGAAAGAAATAGCCATTTGAGAGCTCACACTTCTCAGCTAGAGCTCCCTGGATATTTTACTGCCCATGAAGTTTTCTAAAATTTCTTTTTTCCTGGTTCATACTGAGAAGAAAATGAGACCTTTTTGTGTTAATTTTCTCTATTTATTTATTTGGAGAAAAGGAACTAGCAGTGAGTAGTAGCTGGGCATTTGGGGCATTCAAACTTGATACTAAAAAACTAGTAATCTACTGAAGCCCAAGGACAAGACCCTTTCTTTCCTGCATGTGATACGAGTACAGAACTGCTTGGCAGTTATAGAGTAAAGCTCCCTCCTATCGCTGAACTTGACAATGAAGAACCCAACTCCCCCCTGCTCCATAGAGACACTGTGAGTTCTTTCCCAATATGTTTCCCCAACAATTATGAAGTTTTGATTAATAAAGATAGTATGCTTCCTCACGCCTACCCCAATCAGGTCTCTGAATTTGGTTTCTGCCTCCTACACTGTTCATCCTGTCCCTATGGAGAGCTGCTTGATATATTGTTGTTTCTGTTGACCAAGTGCTTGTAAAACAGGGGTAAGACATCCTCAGATTCCCTGGGATATATTGCAATTGTAATAGCTGCATTTTGATGTAAATATGTAAATAGATGGAAGAATGTTAAATATTACTCAGGTGAGGAGTACAGCTATAGGCATGCCAACAGGTTCTGGGCTGCGTTTAATTTCATTTTAAATAGTATGTATTCATTGCTTTTTATGACTTTGCTTTCTATAGTAGAGTAAAGATGGCATCATATATCATGCAGGCAGATAAAGAGACTGATTGATTGATTGATTGATTGATATGTTTGTGCGTGTGCTAAACTTTTGATGTTCCCTTCCAGGTTTGTTGGAATATTCGTGGGTTTTTTGTTGTCTGGTATTCCTCCCCCCTGCCCCTCCAAAAGGAAAAAGAGCAATGGGTTATTTTAGACTGGGGAAAAAAAAAACCATTCACCAACATTTGTGTTTATTTCCCAGCTGGCATACTATGAAGCTGTTATGACATAAGGTCTTACTATTCTTGCAGTTTATAATTCTGGGTACTAAGTTATGGTTGATTCTTCTCACTGTGTTTGCAATGCAGCTTACAGATATATGTGTCATTTATTCACAGTTACCAATCACAGAATCATCATGGTTGGAAAAGACCTTCAAGATCAACAAGTTCGACCGCCAGCACTACACCACCATAACAGAAGCAAAGACCTTGAAGAGTACAATTTAAGGGGAAAAGATTCACAGGAGAGAGTCAGAATCTGCACACAACTTTAAGGTGTGAGTTTTAAGGCAGGGTTGTATGAAAGGTAACCCATAACAAAGTCTGTATGAATGGCAATGCATCTATATAAACGTATACAGACATGAGGTATTTCTGTGATCATGGGGTTTTGTTGCATTTGGGGTGTCTATGTTGTACTTTGCACTAAAAACAGGGAGAAAGTTAAGGCAGTTTCTGACTGCTGCATGATCAAATGTGGCATGAAGCTTTTACCGGGCAAACCATTAATACTTTGTTTTCACAGTTCCATTTCCTGAGAGAGAAAATGTTTTTGTTTCAGAAGTCTGTGCATCATCTGTAGCATTACACCTAATGAGGGTGGTCAGATCACCAGATGATACTGAGGAGCACCTTCCCTCTGGTACTGCACCATTGTAGTCAGCAGGCGTTTTGCCTTTGAAGAAATTTAAGCGTGGAGTAACTGTAGACTGGGTGCCTGTGGTCCTCCAACTGTGCCTTCTGAGTAAAGCAAGAGCCTCCTAAACTCACGGGGTGTAGTCTTATAACAGGTGAACTGAGGTGCTGGGGTATTATCATGTTTTCCCTGTCTTTACTTGGTGCATTAAGGATGTCGCCTGAGGGGCTGCAGAGATCTCAGGACAACTCACACATTGTGTATCCCATGTGTATGTCTACATTCATGCTGGTGATTTACACTGGAAGGCAGCTGAAGGCACCCAGAGATGTGGTGCATGGTAACATAGCACAAAGCATATTGACTTTACACTCTGATTTTTCCCTGAGGAAGACAGCGAGCTCAGAATGAGATGCTAAAGCAACCATAGCTGTAGCTACTCATCATCTGGTTTGGTGTCTCATCTCCTTGCCACAGAGCTTTTCAGCTGCCCAGGAGTTGCTTGTTGATGACAACAAAGAAGTTTGATCCTCATTCCCACCTAGAAGCATTACGCAAAGACAATTCTGGTAGTGCAATGAATTGCTTCCTCTGGTAGACCCAGGCGGGTGTTGGCAGACAGGTTTGACCATACATTTGGCCAGTTTGGATACATTGTTATGTGCTGTGTTTTTAATGAGTTGCTGCAGTGCAATTGGTCCCAGAGGTATCATGAATTACAGCGTTTGTTCTGCTTGGCAAAGAAATGGTGGCTAGTGGTTTGGATTACAAATTCCAGAAAAATTCCATAATTAAATATGTTAACCTTTTCATCTCCTTTTGATTATCTGTCAGTCCTCACACTCTTTCCATACTGTTATTTTGCTGACCCACCTCCTCTCAACATCCCCTTGTGGCCTCTCAAATGCTTAGGCAAGGAGAAAGTGAGTAATAAACATGGCAAAGCTCTTCAGGATTGTAAAGATGTGAAATTCTTTCCATGTTCTCATGGGGGACATCCTACCCTGTAAATCATAAAAAATTCCTATGGTTAGTTCAGGTACTTAGGAGTTTACCTTGTTCCCATTAAAAGTCAAAGGCATGTCTTTAACACCTCCAGTGATTTTAATGGAGGCAGCTTCAAAACTTAATAAAATACCATATCATTTCAAAATTTGAAAGTATCTGGTTCTGATTATGAAAGGTTAATAACATTTTAAATTGGAACTACAAAATATTAATTGTGCTTCCTCGTTAAGTCAAATGCACTTTATGTCTGTTTCTATGGCGATGATAATTAATACACAGGGAACAGTAACAGGCTCAGACTGGATCCTGTAGTGAGCTGAGCAACCTCTGGAAGTACTGAGGGTCCTCAGCTCCTGGCAGCAATGGAGAGGAACCGTCTCAAAGGAAAACCACTGCATTTTGCAGGGTCAGGTCTTGCAAGTTTTGCCAATTAGGAGCAGAGTCAGTTGTACAGTATTGCATAATCCTATTAAAAGCAACCAGATGTGGGCCCACAGCAAATGACAGCACCAAATGTAAAGCATGATTCCTGTGAGCCACAGCAGGCTCAGTTCCTACTGGAGTTTGCATGTCAGCTTGGATGCTTACCCATATGACACCCAAACTGCTATGCAAAACAAAGCACCTCTAAGCGATCCCCACAAAAACATAGCATTGCTGGTGGCAGAGAAGTGAAAATGAGCAGGATATGGAATACAGCTAGGTGGCCTTCAAGAAGCCAGGGAGGAGAAGAGGCCTGTACTTTTGTTTTCAAACATTCGGTAAGTGAAGTGAAGATAATTCACAAATTGATTCTCTACCCCAGGCCCTCCCTTTTCTTCATAGTTCTTCTAGCCATGTCTAGAATTTATTTTCAATCAAGTACGAACCTATATTTTAGTTAAAAAAAACCCCAAACATTGAATCACATAGGAAATACTATTTCCTATTTGAGTGAACCCAGGAATTTTGGGAGGTCATATATATAAACTCACTCCAAATATTTGTATGTACATCTTATATACATACTTGCCAGTAGCTTCTTCCTCAGAAAACAGAAAAAGGAGGTTGGATAGTCGGTGTTCAGAGGACAGGTCCTGAGGAGTATTTTTACTTTAGTTCTCTGTTAAATGAATCTGTGAAGTTTTTAATGTCAGTGATAACTGTGTATATGCTAGTGAACTTTAATTAATATGTGTCATACTTTAAACAAATCACATTGATATAGATGTCTTTCAGACATAAGTGGACCAAGGGTCCATCTTAATCAAAACTGAAATGTGATTTATTTAAGGAAATACTCTACTGAAAATTATTCATCTGAGATTTTAATCCTTCTGTGGCTGGAGCGTATCTCTTATTCCCTGCGAGAGAAGCCTTGCACCCCAGGCCTACTCTCCAAAGTAGGATGAACACAACTTGGCTTTTTTGGGTCAAAGATGAGACTTCTTACATGGGGCTGTTGATGGGACAGAGTAGAATTTGTAACTGGAGGTGTAACTTTGTAAAATTATATTTCTCTCCTGTGCTTCTGCCATAGAGTAGAAATAGTAGTAGAAGGTAGCTCTGTTATTCACGAGGGTAGGTTGAACTTTATTCACCAAAATAGAATCACTGGAAATAATAAGAAAGCATATTACCTATTAAAATGAAAAGGAATCAACTTTTATTTTCTGTGTTAAATTTTGGTATAAAAATCAGATGTAAAGAAGTGTGAAGGTTGGGAAGGATATTTTCTGAAATAGACATTTGTCATCTTCGTTAAAAGCAGGATGGGCATTTAAAAGCATTTAAGTGGGGTATTTATTATGGGCACTGGAACAACAGCCTGCTAATTCTAAATTACAGACCTGGTCAGGAATTGACTGTCCGCCTGTGCCTGCTTAACTTGCCTTTGAGAGATACAAGGTGCCTTTGTGACTACCAGTGTCTGAGAGACAAACATAACATAGGAAGCTCTGTAAGGTCCTTGCACAGGAGAAACAAATGTGAAAACTGTTTAACCATTATAACATTTTCGTTAACTGGGGACCTGCAGCACCTCTGTTACCCAGTTGTGCAGAACTACTCAACACTGGTTTTGCAATTGCCTTGAACCTATGGTTTCCTGATGGAAAGATCTGGAGCAGAAGCCCGTGCCTTCATGCCAGGCCTCAAGGCATCCATGGCGCTGGCCATAATTGGTCAATGGAATTATTCTGCCCAGTGACAGGTAAAGGAGGCAGCAGCATACCAGTTTTCTTGTTTTATATAAGCTTCTGTATGTAATTAAAGAGGCTTTTCATATTTAATAATATTTATCTAGTGCTTCAGACAGCACTTGTTAAAAGCCACCAGCTTTTTCTTACTGAGATCATTAACACTATTGGTGATACAATCACTTGAATAGCTCTTTGCTTGTTTGTCTTGGCTGCAAATTGGCTTTCTAATGACCAATTCAACTGTAAATTTGCCTTTTCAATAACAAACCCAGAAGTATCATCCTTGTTGCTGACCTCAAATTCTTTTACAGACATTTATTTTTGATGAAGATCAATGTTAAGCTAGCAATTTTAGAGGGAAGCTCACTTTTAGAAGGTCATATTTTCAAATAGGTAGCATGCTTCCTGATGGAGCAGCATTTTTGTGCATCCAAATTTTGCTGATTTTCCCATCTGTTCCCCCTGCTGTGATAGGACACCTGGCAAAAGGACCAGATCCTGTTTTTTCCTGTGTGTGCACACTTTGACCTTCTAACCTTTGCATTGCTACTGCTGCGTGTGATGGAAAGGACAAAATTGTGTAGGACTGGCAGGGAGGAAATCTGCCTGCTCATGTACTTTCACTTTTACTTGATGACTGAGACAGTGAGTTACTGGGAGGCATCAAACTGGACTCTGCTGCTCTTTCAGAGCACAAGGGCAGGTTAAGGAGTTTGCTTATTTTTTTGCATCTTGATATATAAAAAGTGCTCAATATGAATTTTATCTTGTACAAGGCTTTAGAAAGGGAAGTAATCTTAGTTTTTAAGGCCAAAAGTAAACCAGTAGGTCATTTAGGTTCACTTCTTATGGAAGTCAAGGTGTGAGTTTCTTCCAGTTCTTTAGCCAAGCTCAGATCTTTGATTAATGTGCAACTTCCAGAAGACATCCAGAAATGGAGAGCACAATGCTTTCCTTTTAGTATTCTACCATTACTCATTACCTTAATGCTATGTATTTTTGCTGGTCTATAAACATTACTCCACAGTTTCTGGACTTGAGAGACCACATCTGCACTGAGAGACTGATTCAGTTGCTGTTCTTACTTGTGCCAAGTCCCATCACTGGCCAGTGTGGATAGATACAGCTCAAAGAAAGACTTTGACCTGCAAGACTACTCCATCAGAGTTTTAATATTGCTTATACTTTCTTAGATTGCAAATTACTTGTGATAGGCCTTGTGTAGGCTTCATTTAAAAAAAAAAAACCAAAAAAACCCCCTAGGAATTCAGAACCACTGCTATGATACAAGATGTGACAGATAGACAGATACTCACTGTGATTGCAGTGAGTGCCAAGGTTGGAAGGTGGGGGCAGGGGGCTGCCACCTGAGGCTTGACGTGAAGAACAATGTGTTATGAGGGGCTTCTGGTTGGTACAGATAAGCCAATGTGTATAGATGCAAAGAGTGTGTCCTCAAATTTGGCTATACTAGGTGACAGTTTAATGGCAGTACTGAGCCAGCTTTAATTGTCTCTGTGTTGTCGGCAGGCACAAGGTTATATACAAGCTGAAGACTACTTTTGATGGGGAGGGTCAAATCAGAAAAAAGCAGAACAATATCAAAGCAGCTTTGTAGTCAGAAGGTGAATGCTAGAGGCAAAATAATTCAACTTGGATGTTCAGCCAGTTTCTTTGCTATGAGTGTGAACTGGAGCTGAAACTTCCCAGTGGCATCCTTGCTCAAGCTGGTAGCCAAGCCAAGGAGATCAGCCAGGCTTGCAGCTGAATCTGACGCAGTACTGAGCACTGTGGTCCTGACCCAATAAAACTGTTTGGAACCAGGTTTGAATTTGCTGATCTTGGTAGTCCCCTGCATGGGCATGGAGAGGGGTGGGAGTGGGCTGTGAGCTTTGACTACGCCAATTTTTGCTGTGGTTATGGTGCTCCCATGGCTTTCACCTTGGACAGAGGGTCTAGGAAAGGAGAGGATTGAGGGAACCTTTCCCCTAGCATAACAGGAGAAAGGCAGTTTGGTGGAAAGCCCTTGGGAGAAAAGTCTGTTAGTTTGTTTACAAAAAGGGCTGGGTGTTTGGTTTATGCTGTTGTAATCTTGGTAGTTGAGAAGAAACTTCTTTCTCCCTCGGTCTACCTTTCTCCATTCAAAGGAGAACTTTGTACTCCAAGTCAGATGAGGTAAACTGTAGTCTCAGTGTTGCTGTATCATTTTTTATTTGGTTTTGTTTGTGTTTAAATCAATCTCTGTTGAGAACTTGTATATACTTCATGTATCTCTAGTTCGTACATTTGTGATGAAGCAAGATATTAAGGGACTCCCATGAAGATCTGTGTGTAGGTGAAGTTTTGTTGTATATAGGGAGATGGAACTATAGGAATCCCCTGAGGATATGAAAGCTTGAAACTAAGCTGTCAGTACAATCCAGAGTGATTTGGGAGGCATCTCCTGTGGGAAGACCCAGTGATCAATGTCAGGAAATGGAGGTGCATTGGTGGTTTTTCAGTCAAGGGGCACCTTTAGGGGGTTACCTGCTTTATTGTATCACTTTAAAAGAATTACAGGAGTTACTAGTCACTGGTGTGATTAGCCCACAGAAAATGATAAATCAATATAAAAACCTCTGCTGTGGGAGCAGCAAATACACCTTTTACAGGTGGCAATTACTCTGTATGGAGAAAGTGTGTGCTGTGTTTCCATCTAACAATACAAAATAAGATGTGAAAAGGTTACATGACCCTTGTAATTTTCTCTTGCAAGACCACAAATGATTACTTTAGTATCAAATAGTGAACATGTAAATAGTTCGTAATCAGAAAAGTGCTTTAATAATAACAGTCATTTTAGATGGAATGAAATAAAATGCCTCTGACAGTGATAAATCAACCTGTTACAACCTTGCTTCCAGTGGTGCCAGTGGCTTTTTGCAAGAGATATGGCAACAGACATCCATGACAAGGATAAAACAGCACAGGCAGAATGTGACAACTAGAGAGAAAAAGCTGCAATGCCAGAGCATAGGTAGTGACTGCTATTGCTTTGTTCTCATGGGTAGAAATAAGAAAAACACTTATACAAACTCAATTAATTTTATCATTACAGGGGGAGAGGAACTGCTACACTCTAGGGTGCAGATGCACTTGTGCACAATCAATGTGTGGACCCTCATATGCACTTGTGTACAATTGCCTTCTAGGAAAAACAAGGTTTGCTGGAATTTACTGTGCATACTGTTGTAATATTAATAGAGTCCGATGTCATCACACTGGTGAAAGTTTAGAGTGGAATTCCACTCCAGAATAGGATACCTAACTGAAGAGGTCAACATGTGAGCTTGGTAGGTAAGATAATTACATTTAGGTGCCTTAGCTTGGAGACAACTCTATCCCTTTCAGTTCTGAGACAATGCAATCAAAGCTTGATCCTCAGTGTTATTAAGAAGCTCCAGTAACAGTAACAGAAGTAACAGTTATGGTATTTTAGAAAGCAGTTGTAGTTATGTGGCTCTTTGCTAATAAACTGATGGAAATTGAGAGGTAGGATGATGGAGTAGCTTAAAAACATGGCAGCTAATAAAGTAACAATAATGAAATGGAGCTTTTGTTGCTAACTCCCTTTTTTTTAAATAGCAGGAAAACAAAAAAGTTATGGTGATGATGGGGAGAATTTGCTCCATATTATAGTCTTAACTAATAAAATGCTACAATAATGCTGGGAAATGAAGGTTTTAGCTCCCATTTTATGAGTCATCTGAGCTTTCAAAGTAATGAGTGTATATTAACATCTACATTGCTTAGGGCTGGATGGAAGTTTAGATAAGTGACCTTCATATCTCATGCTTTAATGCTGATGATTCTCAACTTACATTCGTAGTTCCATCTGTAAGAAGCTGTAAATGTCTTTTTGTCCATATCCCTGCCTTTGGTTGGTGTTGAGAAAACTCATTTCCCCTTTGACTCTTTATACTCTTCTTGGGCAGGGTGGGTCTGTAGTTTCTCTCTGTGCTTCAGAGTTCTTGTTTGCATCACGTTATCCCAGATGCCGAAGTCGCCTCTTATAAATCTGCTATGACTGCCTCATTCTCCTCTGCCTTCCACCTTGCATACTGATTTACTTTTGTGTGACCAGAGTAAGAAAAACAGCAGGAAAAAGAGGGAAGAGATGTGAGGGTATTTCTGTTAAGGTAGCTCATGCATCCAATGATGGAGGGAAAGTAAAACACACTATCTCTCGCTGAAGTATGAAAAATCAACAAATACTTTGATTTCTGTAGGACAGCCTCACTTCCCTGGAGGGCAGGAAGGCAGGAGGGAAGAAAGAAGGAAATTCCCCTTTGACTGCCTCCAAGATCTCTCTGTGAGTAGTGTATCCTCTTCTCTCTTTGAGGGACGAAGCTTCGGGCCTTGTAGCAGAAAGCCCTGGGGAATCCCACTGCCTGGCCCAGACCCTCTGTCCCTCCTCAAAGCAAGGTATTCCTTGTGTGAGTAGCAAGGTCTTACTGCTCCTGTTGAGCTTTTAAGTTAGGGCTTTTAATTTTTACTTGTAACACAACTTTTGCTCAAGCATTCCCTTTTGTCTTTCCTGCTGAGAGCATACTGGCATCAGTGACTGTGCAAAGAGTAATGCACTAGTTAATTTCCTCTACCATTAGTCTCCCCTTTTCCATGATTTTCCATACTGCAGCATACATGGAATTGCACATCACTTTTTTCACATGTGCTCAGAAGATAATAATCTCTCCTTCATAATGAGATGATTTTGATCACCCTTCTTAATGTCAAATTGACTACTCTCGCTTCAAAACCTCCTGGTTTCACAGATACTTGTCTCTCTTCTCCTTGTGCTCTTTTTCTCTCTATACACTTTTTTCTCCTGTTAGTGACTGTCAACATGTACAAACTGTCCAACATGAGTGTCTAGAAATCCAAGCTATTCTGAATAACTTCCTGCATGAACAGCCTTCCAGGGTATTACAGAGCAATCATCCTTTTCTCAAAACTGCACCCGATCTCCTCAAATCTCAAATGAAAATCTAGGGCCAGATTCTTATTGATTTTTCTCCAGTTTTATAACAGGGAAACACAGTAATGTGTCTGTTGGATGACATGCATTGCTTAACCTGATGTAAAGCTTGTGCAACACTCTAGAAAATTAGAGTTCCCCATTTCTCTGTGTCAAAAGGATCATCCCAGTTATTTCAGATTTTGTTTATTCCTGGTCTGAATGTATTGGTTTCTATCTCTTCTCACTATCATTTAATTTTGCCATTAAAAATGTAATAGCCTTCATAAATTTGGAGGTGTTTAATCTCTCATAAAAGTAGCTATATTCTAAATGCTACAACTCAATGAAAACAATAACATTTTGTTATATTATCACAACTGCATCCTTAAATGATCATATATTGAGTTGAAATTAGCATAATAGTTCTATAAAAGAAATAAGAATTTATAAAATGAATGTGAAAATGGTTTAAGTCTAGTGTAAAACAGGAAACAGATCCTACGGCAGAACTGGAAAATGCTTGGTGGTGTGTTAAGCAGTAGGAGATAAAGTAATGACTAGAAAATCCAGGATGTGTTAATACAACGAATGGCTGCTGGCTGAAATCTTAATACTATGTGGAGGATTAATGGAAACCATCCTAGCATACCAAGAACATATTAAATGCACTACTTTACCATTATGACGATTTGGATACATTCGATACAAGGATTTGATTAAAGACTGCTTGTAAGCAGTAGAAGGCAGGCAGGCCGAGGCACGCAGCAACCCTTTAGAAACCATCACACTTTTCCTTCCGTATGATCATTGCTCCCTGCTGGGCTCTCTCTGTGGAGTTACTTTGTGTGGAGACACAGCAAAAGAATACGTCTAACTTGAGTGACTGGGAATGTGTATTGACATCACTGCTTCTCCATTAGCTTCCATCCCAGCAACAGAACTTAGTGTTTTGCTCTGATGTCTGCCAATCTGAGAAGCTGGATCTCCCGTCCCAACACAGCCCCCAGGCAGCCCACTGTGCCCGAATAAGCCAGTCATCTTCTGCCAGTACTGGCAAGGCAGACTTCTGGGGAAGCACTTCCGATGGAGCAGGACAATCCTGCTCTGGGAGTCAGCCTCTCTGGAACTGTGGAAGCAAGTCTGGGGGAGCAATGGAGCAGCTCAAGTAGGGAAATTGCACCCATCTTCAGCATGAAGAAGTCAGTAGGCTTTTCATCTGTCAGCAATATTAGGTTTCCAAGATGCAGAAACTGGGAAGAAAAAATGAACTAACAAGATAGGAGAGTGAGGATGAAGTGTGGAATACCAGGGCAGAGGTGAGAGGAAGGAAGAAGAGATGGCTGGTAAGAAAGATATGGGAAAGGGGGGAGGATAATCATAAGGCCGAGGAGCATGGGAATAAAGGATCTTCACTGGTCCACTTTCTCCTGCCAAAGATACTTCCCTTCAGTGAAAAGATCCCTCATCTTCCACCAGCTCCTTGCCATGTGGCTTTTCTTCCCTCCCCAACCTACACATAGTCTACTTTTTCACTGACAAAAGATACCGTTCCCCTCATCACTGTTAGCAGTATCAGCAATATGACTTTTGACTAAGGTGGCACTTAACAGCCATACACAAGTTGAGGTCTCCTGCAGTAGAAGTTGTTTTCTGACATCTGCCTGCTCAGAAACTATTGCTGTGTGCAGGCCACAGGAGGCTGATTCTGCAGGTGCCCCTGCCAGCCCCAGCCAGGGTGTCTGCCCTGTGAGGCAAAGCACATGCTTTCTGGGGTAGGGGGCATGTCTACTTGCAGGGCTGCTTCCTCACTGATTTGCCTGCTGACCTTGCTAGCAAAGGCATCCATTGTGAGGAAAAGATTTGGGTTTTCTTCTTATTAAACATGATAAAAAAAATACATGAAGACCCTCTGTTTTCAGATCAGTTACTGATGTTCCTCTGTACTGCACTGCTCTGAGACAAATGAGCAGGTGCACTGCTTACTGTAAGCACATCTGGAAACAGAGGTTGTGCGCTTTGCCTAGGCAGTAGCTGATGGAAACCCAAAGATTAAAGAGTTTCTAATGTTCTAATGCTTGTTGTCCTTTTGTATTACTTTGCTACTGTTCCAAGTCAAATGGTTTTGCACCTTAGATTTGGGTGCACACTGTGTTCAAGTTGGTTGCCACTCACGCTAGGTTTAATCTAAGCACTAGCTGGAATATTCTAAATCACCTAACTTTACAATAGAGTTAAATATACTTTGGTTTTTAGGAGTTGTGAATTAAAGGAACTAAGGAAATATATTACAAATTAATTTGGTTAGAATAGGGGATATATTTATCACAGTGCTCTTTTTGTGATAGAATGTAAATGGAAATTATAGCTAGAGTACTTCTGAAATGGTTTTAGGACTCCACTCATCTTAACAAGCAAAGATTTTTACATCTTTTTTTCTTCATGGTGGTGAAACTTTTGGATATCAATTACAGCCCATTGAAAGCAAGACAAAGGCTTTATTTGGGATCAGAAAACTAAATTTGTTAGTGGGCTGTACTTTGATATTGGAGAATGTTATTGGAAAATTGGAAAAAATCTTCATTCTTCAAAATTGTGTCTGAGTTTTAGCAAATCTCATCTTAAATTTTATGGGGGAAAAACCCCTGACACTTGACTTGCTGCCATCAGAAATTATGCAGTTTTACAACAGGGGAAGCCGCAGCCGTTCCTGGCTCCCTCTGCTCAGCCCACTCTTTTTTAGAGCTCCTCACCCCTCCTGTCGGATGGCTCAGCTGTTTGCTTGGCTCCTGTAGCTTGCAGCCTGTTGTACTGAGGCAGTGTGAAATGAAAACCAGCTTACCTTGGTACATGGTTCATAGCCTCAACACCAACACCTCTGCCACCTGCACAGCGGAGGAAGAGAGGGGGGAGCAGAGAGCTGGAACTGGGAACTGTGTTTGCTGTCCTCATTTGTTGATCAGAGCCCTGAGTCCCAGGTAGCTGGCACAGCTACGGACCTGCCTCAGGCAGCTCTAATCCTATGAAAAATAGTATCTGGAGGTTTTTGTCCTTGAAATCTAGTCAGTGCTAGATGATAGGGATATATTGATTGCTATCATAATGAGGACAGAACAGTTACATGAAATGAAAACGTGACAGAGGCTGAGGAGGAGAAATCTCCATGGCAGAAAGCAGGGTACGCTTGCCCTAATGAGTGTCTCTTGGTAGCATCCATGAAGACATTTTAGTACAGAGCAGGATGGAAGGGGACGCTTCCTGCAGCTGAAGGGGGTATGTGCTCTTCATACCTGCCCCATGGCTGTTCCTCAGAATTTTTCCCCGCAGTGGGAGCTCTTCTCTTCCCTCCCCGTGAGGGTTTGCACTTACTAGGCATGATTTAGTGTGGGTACAGAACTGAGTCAGATTTAATTTGCGAGTTTACTGCCAAACCTGAACCAATTTTTAAGCCAGCTGTACAGCACTGATTTAACAAGAAATGGAAACCATTCAAAGCCCTGTGAATTTGGCAGAAATTAACAGTTTTGGCTGAGTGTTACTGTGGGGTTTGGACTAATTCAAACCTAAAGCTCACAGTGAAATTCAGGAGGCTTGAATCCGTGCCAAGGGAAAGGTTTGCATAGATCTCTGCAAATTGGAAGTGTCAAGGTTTCAACAGCTCTGCTTGATAAGTGAGTAAGGAGAGATTTCCCTCTGAAGTCTGCATCTCTCCTGGAATCCAGAATGAATGTGTGATGGCAACACACTCCACCTGATAACATATCTCTGTTAAGCAGCTTTATCTGAATGGGTTGTTAATGGCATAAACAATAGCAATTATAAGTATTGATATTATATTGACAGGCAGTGAAACGGTTTGGTGATTCATTCTCCTAAATTAGCTATTTTCTGCTATGCACTGTGAATAGTGCTATTGCTGATAGCAAAACAAAAATAACTTAAGAAATAATAAGAACTATCTTGGGGGAACTATATTTGGGGCAAATATTTGTGTAGGGATTGGAGCTGAGTATGGTACTCCTTGCAAATATGTTATGACTAAAACTGGTCTTCTTTTCTGTGTATGATTTGTGCATTCATTTCTGTTCAAGTATTTATTAGTTATAATTAGTTGCCAAATTGGTTGAATAGTTGTTAGGTACATTGGTTGTTTGCAATTTCTTGCAATGAATATTTATGATGTGCAAAAATTTCTATCATATGGTTATTAGATCCGGCCTTTAATAAAGTAGCTGAAACAAAGCACGTAGAGGGGGAAAAAACCCAACAAAAATCAAACAACATGATTCTGAGTGGCGCAAAACAAATATTGTTCACACACTGATAGTCATGCATGCAGACAGTTGTAGGTATTTGTGTATAAAGCAGCCACTTTCTAAACAGTCAAGTCTACTGAGAATTATTTTCAGGATTTTTCTTTGTGAAAATGGTACCATAGGCAGCATGAGTCACTTATAAAAACTGCTTAAATTATGAAGAAATGAACACAAATATAAAATCTGAGTTATCCAGGTGGTGCTTGCATTGAAGAATTAGAGCTTTGGGTTTTTGCACAAATACTGAAAGGTCAACACTTAAAACCCCCAAGATTTCAGAACCTAACCGTAGCCTCCCATTTTTTTAAATTAAGATTTCCACTTCATCTGCAAAGAACTCTGTTCTGTACCCACTAATGTGTACCACTGGAAAAATACTAGTGCAAGGTAGACAGGGTATGGGAAGGAGAAGAATTTATCTTCAGTGAGATTAATGGAGCACAACTCAACACTGTTTTATTGTTCTGTACCACCAGATTTGAACACCTGATCCATGCAATAGTCACAAATAGCTGGTTGTCTTACCTTAAATCAGAGTAATTTGTGATACTGTTTTGATATTTATCTCAGTCACATAATGTTTATTACCAGGGTCTTATCTTCCCTTTTCTTATTATTTTTGGCGTTTCAGTAAGCTGTGGGGCACCGTGCAGGACACCAGGTAGTGCCACGTCCTCTGATTCTGACCCGCGCCTCACACCTGCACATTAGTCTTGGTTACACTTCACGGGTATTAATAAACTCAATTTAAATAGCTTAAAACTAAGTAATGAGCTCACTGGAGTACCTGGGTAAGAATGTTTATCAATCATTAGAAAAACAGTCAAAAAAAGGTGAAAAATTAGCATGCCAGAAGCTGTGTAATAAACCCTGTAAGACTAGATATTAGAAAGATTAAGCTGCTCTTTCACTACAGCAATATATATCTATAATGAGATGCAGTTGCTTCTTACAAATGCGCCACAGATTAATTAGTTTCACAATACTGCAGCTTGGTCACAGCACCTTAAAGGCTCTTGGAAAAATTATCCATGAGAGGGAAGCAAAGTGAATACACAGGAGGGACACTGAGAAAAGTGAATAAGCTTGGCTCTTTGCATTGTCATACTCTGGGGAGACAATTTCTCTTTGATGGCTCTTCCCTCGAAAATCCTGATAAGATGTTACAGATGTGACCTTCACCTGTTACTTTTGAATTTAAATAAGTAAGTTAAAGAGAATCAAGTTGGCAGAATATGGAGTTCTCAAAATNNNNAAAAAAAGAAAAAAGCAAAAAGCAAGCAGGGTTTGAAGACCCTAGAGTAAATAATGTTTTCGTTTGTCCCTCTCCTGATTTATGTATACCTTTTTAAGTGGTTCCAGTGTTTTAAACCAGATGTGCTGGGACAGAATTATTCAACTGTTGCACAACTTTTAAGTTGAAGAGAACATGTGCGGTGTCTGTCTGCATAAGTAAGTGGTAGGCTGTGCCAGCACTTTCTTTTTTCTGTTTGTGTACTTTCTTCATTCCATCATCCTGAGGAAAACAGAAGTTCATAGGACTGTGTATAAAACACACGATAAAAAAGTCTAGACCATGCATGATGCATTATGTAAGGAGAAGACATGATGGTATAACATAAAGAATTTATCAGCACGAGTATGAGATGCCTGCATTACTCAAGAGAAGCAAAAGCCAAAGCTAAATTATGTAGGCCGTCCCAATAAATACCAAACAAACCTTATGCAGAGACTGTCCTTTGTAATGTGATACACAAAAAATCATTTATATTCATTATTGAGAGTTTTTGTTTCTTCTTGTACTTAAAGGTTGGGATTTTATTTATTTATAATAAGGTTCATCTCTAGATGCAACTTGAAATTATTGTTGGATCCACATGAGCAATGATGTAGATCCAAACAAATCACATGCCATGGTGTGGGAGAACCAGAATATTGGAATTTGAAGCCAAAGGAGACAGAAGAATTCACTGGGAGTGAGATGGAAAGACAACACCTACCTAGCAGAACCACTAGATTGTTGTGTCATTAAATACCTGTATATCTCAGAAATATCTAAATGTTTCAGAACTGAATGATTCTGATGTGGGAGAGATAAATTTTTTGAGGAAAGAAGGAAATATTGCATTGTTGGATCATTTTAATTATATTTTTTAATGTAGCTGTGTGCTTTTGTTCTGAAATTATTAACAAAAATGTGCCGGTGGTATCACAGGCACAAAGTGAAATTATCTCCTGGCTATCACCTCTATGCATGCTCACATTACTGTTTGAATGCTAATTTTTATAGACAAGCTCATTTTCCTTTTCATTCAACTGTGATATTTATTGACCTATAAATTACTCCTATAATTTTGTTTCTCTAATTCTGCTGTTGTGGCAGCATCTTTTGGTAACAATAATCTCACTAATAGCTGACAGTAATGTGTACTGTGTACATGTGAACCCAAGGCAAAAGTATGACTTGCATCAGAAATGATGACATATCAAATCCTTGTAAAATCAGTGAAGATAATTACACAAACTTTTCCTCATAAAGCTTTCTCAACACTTTTCTGGGATGGGCTGAGATGTGGAAAACTTGCTCCACCCTTGCCAAACAGTTGCTATAAGAGAGACTCCAATAGCTGTAGGAGGTCTAGTGGATGCTCCAGAATTTATGTAAGGGAAGACCCCCTTAACTGTGTGCTGGAAAATGCACATAGCCAGGGAAAAAGCAGGAGTACCTTGAGCACCAATGTTGTCGGAACAGCTGAGATCTCGTGGGACAATTTGCACAACTGGAGGACAGCGGTTAATGGAAGGTACTTTGCCCAGAGGTTGGTAACAAATGCAGGGGTCTGTCCGGGGACCTGTCCCATGCAATATCTTTATCAGTGATCTGGAGATGACGGACTCCACTGTCATGAAGTCTGCAGGTGACAGCAAATGGGGAGGAATCAGTTGATCAACTCAAGAACAAGGCTGCTTTTCAAAGGGACCAAGAAGGGCTGGAGGAGCAGGCCAACAGGAGGTTTATGAAATTCAGTGGGGACAACTGAATAGTCAACACCTGGAAATGGGTTGCCCTGGGAGGAGAGGATGAGGGACTGGGCCTGTCTTGGCCTCAGGGAGAGACAATGCTGGGTAGACTAACAGCAGCTCCCCAGTACCTATAGGGAGGTTGTTGAGAAGGGGAAGTTAGGCAGACAAGGGACATTGGCTGAAACAGGCAAGAGAAGTTCAGATGGGATATGAGGAAAAGGCTTTTCCTCATTCAGCAGCAGTACAAGCCCTCCCTCCCATCCCCCCAGACAGCTTGTGTTATCACACAATAACTGACTGAGCACTGGTACAAGTTCCCCAGAGAAATTGTGATGTCTCCATCCTTGGAGATATTCAAAAGCTATCTGTAGAGGGATATGGACAGCCTGCTTTAGGTAACCCTGCTTTATCAGGGTGTTAGAGCAGATGACCTCCAGAAGTTCCTTCTAATCTCAACTATTCTGTGGTTCTCTCATCCTATGATCCTATCTAGGCATGCAATTTTAGGAAAAAAAAAAGTAATACTAGAGAGGCTTTTATTCTGTGTATTCTAGATCCTCTTACATAGCTGGGTCCTTTAGACTGTAAATTTATCCTCTTCCAAAAATTTCAAAAGCTGTTGCCAAATATTTACATTGCAAGACTAGAATTGGCATTTCCATTCCACATGCATGGTGTAGTCCTGTCAATTCTCACTTTGTAATAACAAATAATATGTTGCTGACTGCACTACTGCTGGATGACCTAAATTAGATTTCAGTGCTGTTCTGCAGGTTACTGTATGTACTTTCAGGTTTAGATTCTAAACGTTGGAGCCAGGGCCATGGCATACTCCTATCTTAGGTGTCTTGGAGCTTGCAATACAGTGTTGCTGAAGGACCCACTCCTAAATCCCTAGATGGATAGTCACTCAGTTAAATGAAGAACCTAGTGTAGGACAGGTAGAGCTGCACATGTGTGGATATATATACATGCATATGAACCACTTACAATTAATCAGTGATAATGTTATTTTACACTTTATAAGCGCTTCAGCAATCTACTTATTTCTGATGTTAGAATACACTAGATCCTAAAACTCTGTGTTTGAAACTGCTCATCTGTTCGCTATTGTGTTCTTCTCTATTGATATATCCGTGTTTCAGTGAATGCTCTTGCCACAAATTGAGAGCTCAATAAAATAAAATGTCCCATAAGAATACAGATTATATGTAGGCAAAATTTATTCCACGAGCCCAAGGGGATAATTTGCTTTTCATCTTTCCCTTCTCTCTCAAAATGTAGAGCTACTGATAAATGGTATCTAATGGAGACCAGAGCGAACCGAAGAGTTAAAAGTTTGCAATTTATTAACTCGAGCATGAAAGTACAGAAAATAGGCAGGGACTCAAGTTACTTGAGAAAGAAGTCTCAACCTATTGCATGAAAACATGGTTTGCACTAGTCTAATGAGTTTTCTACCAAATGAGGCATGAAACATACTGCTAAATTATTGTATAATATCATTATATGTTTTATCTTATTGGGGAGTTGGTACAGAATACATTATCTTTAAATTTACACAATCTAAAAAACTAGAAAAAATGCTTTTTTAATGAATATGCCATTCAGATAACTTGCTAATAAAAAGAAATCAAAACCTCCTGAAGTTGGTAAGAAAAATACACATCTACAACATTTGCAAGAACACATGAAAATAATTTTTCAGTCAAGATGTCAGTTCAATGTTCTATTTACAGTCCTTTTTTATTCAGACCTATAGAAATATCACACTAAAGTAGGAATTATAGCATCACACAGAAAGTATTTTTTTCTAAAATTGGTCCAAATAATTAACTGCAATATCATTAATTTAATGATAGCACATATAAAATAATATGCTGAGATTTGATTCAAAAGTGAATCTTGATTATTTTAGAGTGCTATGTTTTGTAAATATTTAAAGAGGGAGGACTGCTTTCCTTTGTAAGGAATTGTGCTAAGTTGCAGTGGTATTTTTGCATAACTAAAGGGTTTAGTGATTAAAATGAAAACAAAATCTTGAATTGTTTGGAGTCCTATTTCTGTTTCTGTCCCTAAGGGATTTCTTTGCAACTGTAAGACAACTGGATGCTTCTGAAATTAATGGAATTTCTATTACATCTCATGAGGCTGGAATTTGTTTGCTCCAATCTCCTCAGACAGGAGTAGATTGTCTGCTCAAGTATTCTCCCTTTGACTACTCCCAAATTCCATTTTTCAGTGGTTTCATTACAAACTACGCCCAGAAGCTTCCTAGAATTGACTACCAGTCAGTGTATTGCATCAGTTATTTCAATGTAATGAATTAAATCTTAATTTATCCTAAATGCCAATAGGCAGTTCGGAATCTTTCCTGCATGGCCAAACATTGCTTTAAGCACAAGGAGAACTCTATGTTGTCTAGGCTGGTCGTCTCCTCTGCATCTTTTTGCTGTTATCTGTTGTTAAAACATTTGCGTTTCCTCTTGATGCCCTGTTTAACAGATGACTGTCCATCAGCCTCTTCAATGGATGTTTTATCTGACCAATGATACATTGACAGTGACAGACTCTGCACTAGTTTTTAAAGTGTCTCAAGTGTTTTCCTTCTAGATACCTAGATACCTAGATAGCTGTGGCCAGCTATAACATTCATTAAAAAATAATTTCCTACTTGCCTGGTATTTTCCTGATTTATGTGTTTCTGAAGGCATTTTGATGCTTTCTTGTGCATGGGTAGATTTCCATGCTTCACAGCAGTATGTTAAATTGGAAGTAGGATCGAGGGCCTGTAGTTTGGCCTTACCAATTAGCAATGCTTTTCCCTTCTGGCAGCAAAGAAACAAACAAAAAAAAAGAGTCCTGTCACTTTCAAAGTACATAATCTGATTTTGTCTGTTATATGGGTTTGTCTTAATGGACCACTTCGTCTTGGGAGAGGATGTGGGAATGGAAAAGCTGGGCAAGCAATAGGCCTCTCTTCTGCGTGAGGGGACTTGAGAGGGTGGGAGATCTGCCTTCTCCTGGGTCCTGGTGTAAGGAGGAAGCCAGTTCAGGTTAAACTGTTAGGGGCCTGGCAAAATGTCCATGTGGGGAAAGAGGAACAGGGAAAAAGGAGCTGGGAAAACCTATTCACATGTTCTTTGTGGACATTGTAAATTCCATTTTGTCATAGTTTTGCCCTTTTTTTTTTTGGCTGTGGCTTCAAAATCAGCTCCTCTGTTACCTAGAAGAGCAATGTTTTTATTTAAAATCTAATTCTTCTAATGTGCAGTTAAGATAGGCAGTGCCAGTTTCCAGTCTTGTGTCTGCCTACCCTGTGTATACATGCTTGTTTTGGCAGTGCAGCTAGCATCACTATCACGCTGAAATGCACCCTCATTTGAAAAAACTAAAAAATTATCAAGTTTGCATTTTCTTTCAGTACACAAACTACACCTTAACATAAAAGGTATAGTAGATGATGATAATTGTTTTTATTGGCACTCTATTTTACTTTAAAATGGTCCAGAGTCAATTGCAGCACAGGCTGCCAAATATTTTTTTAAATCTTTGACATCTGTGGCATGTGGTTATTGCTACTGGACATTCTCTCACGTGTTTATTTTTAGATCAAAAGTGTGATTGACACATAATCTTTTGGGTCGAAATCCATCCTGCTCTTCTCTTAGGTTTTGCCTCAATTATTTCCTTTATTCATAAACTAACAGCAGAAGGCTTTGTCACTGAAAAGACAGTAATACGTCAGCAGACACAGAATTCTCATAGCCCATGTTTCTTTGGCCTTCTTTTTCTTTCTTCCCTCACATAAATTGCCATCTCCTCTAATGTCAGAGATTCTCTTTTTTGTGACCTTCTGGAGGTGATATGAATGTCCATTCAATAGAAAAATGGAGATTTATCTTGGAGAAATCACAATGGAAAACGTAAGCAAATTCTCAGACACCTTAGTGCAGGAAGAGCATCTATCTGTAGGGATGAGCCAGAGCTCTCTGAGCACAAAGATTTCCATGCCCCATTGGTTTTGATCTCAGACTTTCAATAAAAGACCTCTACAACTGAGCATATATTGTACATTGTCAGTGCTACAGTTCACTGGACTTCCAGTTCAGATGATATCATCACAGATGACTGTATATAGTTAATACTGAAGATTCATAATTGTAATTTCTTTTGTTTGAGATGAAGCTAAAAGCAATGGATTGTTTCTCAGTGTGGATAACATCTCCCTGTTTTGGAAGTCCTCAAAAAGCATCATGTCACAGCATCTCAGGTCCTTGGGTATGTGCTATTTTTAGTTGTGAATTGCTGTTCTTCACTTAACCTAAAGAGTTCTGAAATTTGATCTGTCTGGTTCTTCCATCACTTGTACTTCAGCCATTGTTTCCATGACACAGAAAGCTGTTTTCATAAATTATTTTGTATTTTTGCAGAACTCCTTAACTCAGAGCCTTCCCAGAGCCTTCTACAGTTTTTGTCAGTCTTACTGGGACAAAGTCTATTAATTTTACATGTAATATGCAAGGGTGACTTTGCTCTGTTCCTTTTACTGAAGTCTTATGATGTTCACCTCAGTTCCTGAACTCTGCCTATGCAAACACAAAGTCTTTCAGACTGACCTCTTCCCTGTGCTGGAGAAGGGGCCAGGCAAGAAATGCTGGGCTCAGTGGACCATGTGCATGTGGGGGAAATGGTTGAGAAATCCAGCTACGTGTGGTAGGTTGATGCTGTCTGGACACCAGGTGCCCACAAAACCTCTCTATAACTCCCCTCCTCAGCTGGACAGGGGAGAGAAAATATAATGAAAGGCTTGCAGGGCAAGATAAGAACAAGAAGAGATTACTCAACAATTACTATCATCAGGAAACCAGATTTAACTTGGGGAAAATTAATTTATTACCAATCAAATCAGAATTAATAAAAAATAAAACACAAATCTTAAAAACACTTTCCCTCCACTCCTCCCTTCTTCCTGGGATTAAGTTCATACCCAATTTTCTCTACCACTGTCCCCTCCAGTGGGACAGGAGGAAGGGGAATGGGGATTGTGGTCAGTTCCTCACACATTGCCTCTGCTTCTCCTTCCTCCTCAGAGGTAGGATGCCTCACAGTTTTGTCAAGCTTCATTGTGGCATCCCTCTCATGGGAGACAGTCCTCCATGAACTTCTCCAATGTGATTCCTTCCCACAGGCTGCAGTTCTTCACAAACTGCTCCAGCGTGGGTCCCTTCTACAGAGTGCATACCTTCAGGACCAGCATGTGTCCCTCACAGGGTCACAAGTCCTGCCAGCAAACCTGCTCCAGCACGGACTCCTCTCTCCATGGTTTCACAGGTTCTACCAGGAGCTTGGTCCTGCATGGGCTTCCCATAGGGTCAGAGCCTCCTTTGGGCATCTACCTGTTCTGGTGTGGGGTCCTTCATAGGCTGAAGCTGGTTATCTGCTCTACCATCCTCCATGGGCTGCAAGGGGAGAGCCGGCTTCACCATGGTCTTCTCCATTGGCTGCAGGGGAATCTCTGCTCTGGTGCCTGGAGCACCTCCTGCTGTTTGTTTTTTCCCCCCTAACAAAGTTTTCCCAGTGACATTACACCGTTGCTGATGGGCTCGGCCTTCACCAGTGGCAGGTCCATCTTGGATCCAGCCAGCTGACATAGGCTTTGTCTGACGTGAAGGAAGCTTCTAGCAGCCAGCCCTGTAGTCCCCCCTTGCTACCAAAATCTTGCCATGCAAACCCAGTACACCATGTTGGGTAATTGGGAATGAATCGCTTGTCCAACTTCTTGCTTCTGTACTGCCCCCCAGGGAGATACAAAAGGAGATAGCTTGCTGTTTACCAGAAGCAATTTTTCTCAGGTACAAGGGTTTGGACAATGAAAGAAGATATCCCCTCACTTAGCCAAGTGTGTGTGTGGGGGAATCTGGCTCAGTGGGTTTAAGAACACTATTGTGAGTGAAGCCTCCTTACCTCTCTGTGTTGCTGCAGGACTTCTTCCACTAGCCGAAGTCCTAACTGGACTAATCCAGATAGGCCCTTCTACACCTTTCTTTTCCCTCAGAAGTAGCTCAACAATTTAGGAGGGAGTTTGTCCATTCGTCTTTTGAATCCTGACAGCTAGTAAAATAACGGATACAACATGAAAACTCATTACAAACCCACTTAAAAAATATGTCCAAGTGCGGGAAGGTTTTCTATTTCTTATTTAAAATTAGCTCCTCCCAAAGAAGTTCTTTTCATTTTGTATGCAGGTGACTTAGATGATTGATAAAGCTGGCACCCTTTTGCAAGATGTTCAAGATTACTCAAGCTGGTTCTGGTGCAAGTTACTGGATTTCAAAGTCAAAGTAGCAAATTTAAAGATCCTCCAGCCTTTTCCTGCACTGTGGTTTAGAATCAAACTTATTTTTCACAAAAGCTTAATTTTAAAAGAAAACTTTTGGTTTTTTCTATTCAGCAAAATGTAAATTGCACTAGGTAATAACTATAATTGTCTATGAAAAAATGCTTCTTCATTTGGCACTGTTTAGCATATTCTAATGTATTATGGTAATAAAGGCATCTTTCTTGTGCTTTATCGTATACGAAACTAATGCCTTGAAGGGACAATACAAGGGGTACAAAGCTGGTTGCAAGCAGTATCTTCTGTAAACATTTTTAAGGTAATTACATAGCAGACCATAATGTATACCAATCAAAAAGAAGGATTGTTTTCCTCTTAGGTAAGATTAAGACATGTTTAGGTTCTAAATAACTGTAAGCATTTTAAAGGAAATATCTTTTATTGGTGGAAGGTTGAAGTTGAACAGCCAATGGGACTAAGCTCTACTCCTCTAATGGATTAACATTAATTATAAGTCAAATTTTGTAATTAACAGTTAATGGGAACACAGGGGAGACTGCAAATACATTGGTTGTAATATTTTTTTGCTCATCTGCTACATATTGTAGTGGGAAATAGTAATTGGTAGGGAGCAGTACACATGACCTAGAAATCAACATTTGTGTTGTGCAGGATGAAAGGGTGCTAAAAACTTAATACAAGAGGAGAAACAAATGAATGGGGGCAAGATCTCAGTCTATTTCCATACTATTATTTTGCCAACAGGCACTATTTCAAAGGGTACTGAAATACATCTGGAGTCAAAACCGTGACAATATGCAAACTGTTTGCTTACAGAGTTTTGGGCATTGCACAGTTAAAAAAAAAAAAAAGCAAGTATTCTGTGTGCCTTGAAGTTATTTCCGGTGATTTTAACAGTTTAAGGATTTTTTAAAGGAACTTATAAAATCCCAGACTGTGCTCAATGGATATGTATGCTCATAATACATCATTGGTAGGATACTGCTCAGTGAACAAAATAGAATAATGTTATTCTCTTACAAATGAGAAAACAGAAATATGGAAATTGCCTTAGAGGATCAGACCATCAGTCCAGTATTTTGTCTAGGAGTTGTCAGTGGTAGCTGAATAAATTACTAATCCTTTCTACACCACTAACAATGAAAAAAACCCTCAAAAAAGCCCTTGACTATGCATACATTTATGTAACTACCATTACATAAATATTTCCTTAAAATACGTGTGATACAGGTATTATATCAGTGTCACTGTCAGGAATCCCATGGAGGAGTTAAGAGAGGATCTATTGGAGGATGGTTAGATTCAGCAGTGAAACAGAAGCAAGGAAGGTGGATGCTGGAGCTGCCTGCCTGCTGTGAGGTGGGCTTGTATGAAAGGTAGGAGCAAGGGCTGTGGGGCAAAGAGCCTGCATTACTTTCAGATTACTCTTGTCTTGCAATTGATTTACTTTGAAGACGTGTATAAGGAAGCTGTTTTGAGGAATATTACTGCATGCATAGTGATCACCGGTGCATTATCCCTCATTTATCAGTGGGCTTCAAACCAAAGAAGACCTACATAAATGGAAGTTATTTTGATTTAGGATGTGAAATCTGCACTACAGGGACACTACTCATCTTTACAGAAGTTCCTGGCAACTCTGAAATATATTCCTATATATTAATAAAGTAGCAAAGAAATAGAACTAAATGAACATCACACTTTCCTGGGTTTGAACATTTAATCTTTTTCTTTTCTCAAGGTCATTTCCATTACTGGCATTTTTGTTTAATGTGAAATTGACTGTGTCCCACCAAAAATTCTATATTTTGTAATTGAATCACCAGCAGGCACAGTGGTGGTTGGATATATTTGGCAAGGAATATTGATGCGGATTTCTTGCTGCAACAACATGCATGTGTATAAAGTTCAGCAACATGAGTTCTTTGTCTTTGAACATTGTACAATCAATATTCTATTACTGCAGTGCGAGGTCTGCTGCATTGTAGCTAAATTAGTGTGTAAGACTCAAGAATGCAACGATAGAAAGAATTCTAATTTCTATATATAAAATGCATGTAAGCTGTTTATTTTATCTGTAACAGCTCTGTCCCAGTACCTGTTGCTTCAGGTACTATTAATGTAATTTCATTAAATGGGAATTTGGGGAGTTTTAATTTATTTTCCTTGGGATTTTCTTTAGTAACAATTTCAAAGCAGCATCACATTCTTCTTTTCGTCTTGATTTTGTTCAGATTCTTCCTGGGTATTTTTGCTTTGTACGATGAAAATGTCTACAGCATCAGGAGGTCCATTATACAGGCTTTGCTACTGACTGAAACTCTCTTATGGTAAAACAAACAAACCAACCCAAACAAAGAGTTCTGGGGGTGACAGGGATGAGCTGCTCCTGAGAATGAAGGAAAGGGTGCAAAGCTGTTACAACGCAGATTATTTAGACAGCAGGGACTGTACATCCCTCCCTGCCCCCCGCAGACAAGTCAGGACGGGCTTTCTATAAATCCAGTGTAGGCAGCTGCCTGCAGCATCAGAGTGTTGATGGGAGCAATTTCTTTCCTCATCTCTTTCCTCACCTGAAAAGACCTCTACTGCTGCTGTTGCTGCTGCTGCTGGGATGGTGCAAGACCCTGCAGGCAGCACATATTGTCCTGGTGTCCAATAGGGGCCATGCCAGCCCTTTCCAACCAACCCCAGAGAGGTGGGGGGGATCCATCTGAAAAGCTGGTAGTGGCTCCATAATGGAAGGGGGAAGGAAGCTGCTGGGGGAAGAGGAAGATAAAGTTATTTGGGTATAACTGGATTTTGGAGAGTAGGTGAAATGTAGGTGATGCTGGGATTTACTCTTGGAAGAAGGCAGGGAGAGAAAGAGAAAAGCCTTCACTTGCAGCCCCCTTGGACTTCCCATAACTCTCACAACCTCTTATGTCCAGATTCTCTAAAATCTCTTATCTACCCAACTATTGTGCCACTATTGTTGAATTGAAGTTTGAATTTGTCATTTTCTTTGGAGGATAGGGCTTGTTCACAGACCTGACAAGTTCTGATTTTCCTCTGCTTGCTTTACCCACCTCATCTGCAGGTATTTCATTGGTGTCTTTGAATGGGTGCCAGGCTGCTCTGCTTCGTTCCCTCTTTTCTCCCAAAACCTGAGACAAAATACAAGAAAAGTGGGTTTTAGGGAAATCAGGATATATATTCCTGTGTCTCAGTTTCCAAGTGTAAAAGCACTACACCGTACATTCAGTATTTGTGTGGAGCTCCCTTCTAAAACCAGAGGTCACAAGGAGAGAAGAGGATCATTTCACAGCATGTGCTGTTTAGAAGATGGTGCTCACTGCTGCCCTCCTAATGGCAGGAAAGTATTGATGAAGGCAGTGCCGCTGCTGCAATTTTAAGCTGTTCTGGAGCATTTAACTGACAGATGTCAGACTGTTGAAGCTGAGAGAACCTTGAAAGCCATGGAGTCCAGTCACCTGCTCAAAGGCAGGATCAGCCATAGCTGTATAGACTCCAACAGGTCCTCGTGTATCTTATGCCAAAAGCCACCAACTGGGAGACACAATGGGGTCCTCCCCTACTCTGGACCTGTCCTTTGTTGTACACAGCTTAACAGAACCATTCATCTGTGCCCATAGCTGATGCTCATCCTTATAGATCTTATTTGCCTTTAGTTTATACATGCTATTTGCCTTTTTTTGTGACTTTGTGACATTGTTGACTCAAGTTCAGATGGTAATTCATAATACCAAATCCTTTTTTCCATGGTGACTGCTGGAGTGGTTATTGTACACTCTGTATTTATGCAGTGGATTATTCCTACTTAAGCACAACCCTTTTATTTATTTGTCCTGACTACAGTGCATCTTTTTTCTTCCTGACCATTTTTTTGTATTTGGTAAAAGGCTTTAGATTAGAATTCTAATCCTGTCCTTTGGTGTATTTGCAGCCCTTCCTGTGGCACACCTGGTATGTATTCCCTCATCTAAACCGTCAGTGCAAACATTAAGTCATGCAAGCATAAGGCCCAGGGCAGACCCCTAAGGAATCCATTAGATGTGTCTCTTCGGTATGATAGTGAACCTTCTAATGCATGCTTGCTTGTGAGAGTCATGCAAGGCAGTGTCAAAAGCCACACTGAAATCAAAGTATTTCAAAGGTAGTGCTTCTTCTCTGCCTGTAAGAACCATTACTCTGTCACAGGAAGAGAGGAGATTATCTTGATTTGTTCTTGTCTGCTATTTATTTCATTGTTATTTTCTCGGGCTTACACACCGATTATTTCCTTCTGTTTTTTTCCTAAGAAAGAAGAATGTTAGCATTGCATTTGCCTTATTTTCTGGAATATCTCTCCATCCTCCATGAGCTCTCGGTGACAACCGCTAATGTTTCTGAGGTTGTTGAGATACTTACTTTTCACACATGAAAGCGAACTCATTAGGCCCAACTGATGTGAGAACAGCTAATTCATCAAAGTATTTTCTAGTCTGATCTTCCCTTGCTGCATCTGAGTTCTTACTCCTTTCTCACCGATGATAGTTAGACTGATGGTCTAACTAGTTAGCCTGACATGAAAGTGGCATTTCTTTCTTTCTTGGCAACAATGGATCATAAATGCCCACTTACCACAGAGCAGGGAACCTTTCCTTGGGCTGCCATTTTACGCTTGTTTTCTCTTGTTCGTGCCATCTCATTTTAGACATTGGTCTTTGCACTTTTTTCCTTTCATCTGCATATACTCTTTCAAACTCACCCATATCAGTTCTGCTTAATTTACAGTTTCTATATGATTTTATTTGAAGATCACTGAAAGACTGATCATTTACCCACCCTTGTTAGGTTTATTCTACTTTCTGCACTGAGATAGTTTCCTAAAGAAATTTAAGGAACTGTATATTTATTGGATTTTAGCTATTGTTCTCAGAATTTGTTAAAATTTCCCTTTTTAAAGTCTTCTGTTGTCCTTAATTAGCTGGACAATTCTGCTTATCTATTATTTTGCATATGCTGTCACCCAACTTGCATTTCAAATACAAAGTAGTTATCTACTGCCCTTTTTTTCTGCATATTTCTCCTGTAGAAGCTGCACATAGGATAGTTTGGGTTGGAAGGGACCTTTAAAGGCCATGTAGTCCAACCCCCCTGCAATGAGCAGGGACATCTTCAACTAGATCAGATTGCTTGGAGTCCCATTCAGACTGACCTTGAATGTTTCCAGGGATGGGGCATCTACCACCTCTCTGGGCAACTTGTTATGGTGTTTCAGCATCCTCAGTGCAAAAAAAAGGTTTTCTTCCTTACATCTAGTCCAAATCTACTCACTTTCAGCTTGTTTTATCACCACAAGGTCTACTAAAAGGTCTGTTCCCAACTATCTTATAGTTGGGGCCTACCTTCAAGTATTGAAAGGTGGCTAAAGGTCCCCCTGGAGTCTTCTCCAGGCTGAACAAGCCCAACTCTCAAAACCTGCCTTCATAGGAGAGATGTTCCAGCCCTCTGACCATTTTTGTGGTCCTCCCCTGGCCTTGCTCCAACAGCTCCATGTCCTTCTTATGTTGAGGATCCCACAGCTGGACGTAGCACTCATGAGAGCAGGGGGGCAGAATCACCTCCCTCCACCTGCTGATGACACTTATTTCGATGCAGCCCAGGATATGGTTAACTTTTGGGGCTGTAAGTGCATATTGTTAGCTCATGTCCAGCTTTTCATCCACCAGTACTCCCAAGTCTTTTTCCTCAGTGCTGCTCTCAGTCACTGTCCATGTTTATGCTCTAGCCAAGTGAACTAGTTCACTGGGTCTTTTGCAGGAGTTAAATCAGAAGTGTAATCACTTTTAATCTTCTCCTGTTCATTCACTACATTTCTGTTTTGCTGTATAGGCATCAAAACTAATTCCTTACAGTTTCATTATGAATCAACTTCTTTCCTAAATCATGAGCCTTTCACCTGTTTACTTTTTGAAGTACTTGTTCATAAGTGTTGTTGCAGCTGTGCAGTCCTTTCTTTTTGCCTCATTTTCTTTGGAAAGGAGCATGGCACAGTGTTCCTAGGCTCTTCACAAATGTGAAACCTACAGCCTTTTTTCCTAATGTAAGGAGAGGTTTTAATGAAATGACATGGCCAATGGTTTAAGAATCCTGCTACCCTGATGAGAACTGCATTGAACACTCAGTGACTCTCTGAGGCTATGATTAGGGTACCTAGGTTTACAACTACAGAAAACTAAAATGTAGATTGCCGAAGGATCCTAAAAATCATGAGCATGTTTTTAAAATTCTGGGATTCTGCAAACTAGCATCATGTAATTACTAATGTTAAAGATGCAGGAGAGGTATTAAAAGTTTTGTTAGCACTTGTTTGATGTCATTTATCTAAATAAGTGCGGTTCACCCCTCCTGTGCTCATGCTGCAGATAATGCCTTTCTACCGTACCATCATTTATTTATTTTTATTGATTTACCTACTTCACAGAATTACTGGGTGAGGGAAAGATACCTATTTGCAATCTAATCAAGCAAACAAATATAATTATAGCTATCTGGTGTTTTCTTACTTCCAGTTGTCTTATCTGACTTTGCCTTGATTGTTTTCTTGTTTGCTAATCATAAATTCAGGGAAGTGAGCTTCAGCTGGAATCCCCTCTCCCCAACAGATGCGAGACTAAGTGCTTAAATAAATTATACCAGGAAGATCAAGAACAAAACCCCCATAAGTTTTAGCTGGATATTATCTTTATGTTCTATATCTGCACTATCTGCCACAGGGCACAGGCTCTGGTTGATCTGCAAGGTTCACTGCAGTGAAGTTATTTGTTTTATATAGGTTTTGTATATACTTTCCAGGGATACTGTGGCCACTTCTAATGTATTTGATGAAACAGGCCAAAGACCGTTCTCTGTCCCTCACAGCATGGTTCTTTTTGCCATATCTAACCTCACTTCTACCCCAAGATGAGTTTGCTGTGTTCAAAGTATCTATGTGGATTAGTCCCAAGAATATATCGTCCTCCAAATTGCTCCTGTGTATTACCTAGAAGACTATTGACTGGCATAAGACAAAAGCATGCCAGGGGCACTCAAATAGTCAAACAAAACAAACATATGGGGTAGGAAGCTACCTCTATATCAACTACTTTTTTGCATATAAAATCCAAGAAAATGTATCTCATCAAGATGCTGTTATTTATTCAGCGGCATCGTTGCTGAACAGGAAAGCTGCTTTCATTGTTACAAAAGAAAACTTTTTGTAAAATTACTTTTAAAGCCCTGGTTATCCAAAAGTTTTACCTAACACGTAATTGGAATACAACGATTTTCCTAGAAGAGTGAAAAATTTAATGACAACTTGCTATTTTTTAAATAAAATTCAACAATAACAACTGTGTATTTCATCACAGTGGATAAATAAATGTTCAAAGAACAATTTATGTTTAGAACAGCAGCTGAATATCAAGAGAAAAATGGAAAGAGCTGTCAGCTTCTTCTGAGGCTGTGTTTTAAATGAGAATAGACAAAACACTAAAAAATATGCTGTTCTTTTTAAGCAGGGCAGTGAAACAAAGATGACATATTAAATTTTGCATTTCTATCTATTTGACTTTAGTGATTCAACTCTTAGATTTGAGATAAAAATAGTTTATGTGTAGAATTAAAGTGAAAGATGTGGTATTTTTCTTTTTTTTTAAAAGTTATTCTGCAGTTGATATTTTTAGTTTGAAAAAGTTGGGTTTTTTTGTTGTGGGTTTTTTTTTTTCCCTTTTTTTCCCCCTGTAATTCCACTAAGGACAATCTTTTGTTGCAGGATGGTCTGGGAGATACAGACCACAGCTACGTGTTGCCCGGTGCAGCATTCTGTTTTCAGCAGTCCTTGTGATTATGTGGGACTTTGTCTAAAGTATAGCAATATTGGTGGAGATGAGTTCAAGCCACTATTAAAACAACTTTCTTCCCCTGCTTTGGCTCTTTCTTTTGTGGTACCTCAAGCCAACCCATTTGTGCAGATCAAAAAAGTTCTCTCCAATTTCCTGCTTTGGTCCTGCATTTTCCAATGCCATATTCTCCTTCGTCCATGACTGAGAATTTCATTTTTGTCACCTGTTTATGCCTGGGGGCATTATGAATTACGATTGCTGGTTGCTAAGGGTAAAGCTATGTGACAGGGTTTGAGCCAGTCTGGAGGTTCAGCGATGCCTCCAGGGCAGTTTGACCCCTTCACTCTCTGTTCCATTTTCCTCCCATTTTCCTACATCTCTCCTTGCAAACCTGACCTCTCTGTTGAACTGGCTTTGTGCCTCCTCCGATCTTGCTCCAAGCCAACGCAAACTTGCTCAACTGGTAGAAAATCAATCTAGTGTAAATAAAAAAACCCAACAAACCAACATTTTTTCTCCTGTGTTATTGAGTTGGTTGCTGCTTGTTCAGGTGTGCTCTAGAAGTAGTACGGCGGGTGCAGGAAAGATGATATAGGCAGGAATGTGTGTTTGCATGGGGACCTGGACTTCCTTTTTGATCACAGAAAATATTAAATGGTCTCATCTGCATCATGTAGTCCTGTACTTGGAACTGACTCAGACACATGCACGATTTACTTAAGGGTAAGACATTACAGTGAATCAGCCGAATGGCAGTAAGATACAATAAACTCAGCCATGGATGAGACCTTTGTACTAGCTCCAGTTATTTAAATAATAACCCTCTGATAAATGCAACACTTGAACTTTGGTCAAATTCCCTTGTTCAGTAGGTTATTTGGAGTTGTGGCTTTCGGTCAGCGGAAAAATCAATGGATGAATTCTAGGCTATGTAATTCGGGTAAGAACCTTGTGCTTTAATTTAGATGCCCCCTCATGCTTAGTCAGATAAAATTTGCCACTGGAGACATTAGCCTCTTTCCATTGATTAGAAAAGGAGCTTCGACCTTTATACCTGGAGCACTGAAGGAAGTGCAAATTGGGTGCCTCAGGCTGGGTGGTTGGATCCTACTCACTGAGCATTCAAATAAAGATAGCTTGCAGAAACAGAGAAAGACTGAGGTTGAAAAGCACCTCTGCAGATTGTTTAGTCAAAAATTGCTGCTTAGGGCAGGGTCACCCAGATCAGGTCAGGGCTGTGTCCAGTTAGGTTTTGTATATCTCCAAGGATGGTGACTCTACAACTTCTCTGGGTAACCTGTTACTGTGTTCAATCAGTCTTACAATTAATTTTTTCCTTGTTCTTAAATAGGCTTTCTTGTATTTCAATATGTGTCCATTGCCTCACATCCTTTTATTGTGCCTCACAAAAGAGTCTGGTTCTGTTGTCTCTACTCCCCCATCAGGTATCTCTATACACTTGTAAGATCCCTCTGAACATTCTCCTCTCAAGTCCCAGCTCTCTGATCATCTCCTTACATGACAAATGTCCAGGAATTTAGTCACCTTTGTTGCCTTCCACCTGACTTTATCCAGTATGTCCATTTCTCTCTCATATTGGGGAGTCCAGAACTGGACCCAGAACTGCAGAAGTGTCTCACCTCCCATGGACAGCCTAGTGTTCTGCCATCCCCAGGAAAACAGGGCTCTGTCAAATGTAACGGTGACTTGGGAAGACAAATGCCATCACTTCTAACATGCCCATATTCCCCCCTCCTGCGACCCTCTTTCTACTTCTTCCCCCAGCTTTATATGCTGAGCATGATGTCATATGGTGTGGGATGTCCCTTTGGTCAGTTGGGGTCAGCTGTCCCAGCTGTGTCCCCTCCCAGCTCCTTGCGCATCCTCTATCTCCTCATTCTTGTGAGAAGCAGCAAAGGCCTTGGCTCTGTGTAAGCACTGCTTAGCAGTAACAAAAACATCCCTGTGTTACCAGCACTGTTTTCAGCACAAATCCAAACCATAGCTCCATAGTAGCGCCTGTGAAGAAAATGAGCTCTGTCCTGGTGAAAACCAGCATACTTTCTAATAATAAAGAAATTATAAAAGAAAAACTGAAGAATGAAATATGAATGGCACAAATTGGTAAGAGTGACCTAAGAAACCATCTGATTGAAATACAATTTTTTTACACTATGTCATTATAATATATCCTTGATGAATCCTAAATACATTGGTGATTAATAATTTAAAAGAAAACTTCCAGAGCAAGGAACAAATCTTCCTTTGTGATTTCTATGGGAATTGTATTGATGCTGTAAAGTATTAACAACTGTATGATTAGCTCAGCAAAAATTACTGAATCTGTAGAGTAACTTTGTATAAACTCCACTTGTCCTTGAATTTTTTCTCATTTACATATTTTGTGTATGCAAGATAGTCTACAGAGGACAATGCAAATACATGCACAGTGCATAAACATAATAGAAATGAAAGGCAGGGTGCTAGGATAAAAAACATCAAATCTGATAGAAGATGGTAAGCAGTATATTACAGGACAATAAAGTTAAGATGATGAAATACTGTACCAGGAAGGTAAAATGATTTGATAGGTGGGATGTGTTTAATGAGGCAAAGCTTTATAATTGCAAAACTAAAATATTAGGACAGGACAATGGATAGAAGGAAGTAGGACAACAGTGATGGAAAAATCCTAGCAGTAAGGTGGCACTAATAATCCTTGATAGATTTTGCTTTGAGATTCATGCAAATTTGAAAACTTTAGCTCTAATTGCTTGGTTGCTGTGGTTTTCTTTTATTTTACCCTCCAGAACAGTGATACTCTGTCAAAGAGGGAGCTCGGTGCTGTGATGTATTGGCTGGGGTAGACCTAATTGCAGTGGTTTAAGACATCATTGTCTCCAAGTCTTTCTCAGCAGTGTGAGCAGTTCCTCACCCTTATGAGGTATGGGAGCACCAAATGTAGGTGACAGCAGTTGTTCTGTGTCTGGCTAGAGGTCTGGCTGTCTCTACATCCTGCTCTCAGCAATGGCCAAGTGCTGAGATATGTGATGGCACCTCTGGGTCACTGTTCACATCCCAGGAGGGACAAGTTTGCAATGGCACACCAGGCTCTGCTGCAGCCAGGAGGGAAGGTGCTCAGCTCCTTCCTGCCCCATTGTGGGCAGGGATGTGCCAAGGAACGTCAGGTAGTGCAGTGGAAAATATTCTTCTGTGTAAAACACAGGAGCTTCAGTTTAAAACTAATGAGAGATTCAAAACAAGCCTCCCTGAGGAGAGCAGATCATGAAGGGAGATATCACTGCAAATGAAATAGTATGGGTGACATCCTGTCACTGCAAGAGCCAGTGACAAATGGCTTCTTCTTACCTATAACATTTATAAAGAGCAGATGTTAGTGTGTGGCTGACAACCCAGTTCTGAAAACATAGAGGGGAAAGCTTTAAAGTTCCTAATTTCTTCCATGTAATTCAAGGAAACTGGTTTCCTTAGTTGTGTAAAAAGTTTGTGGGATTGAAGCCCAACACTTTATTGTATGGAATATGTGTTACATTGGTAGAACTGGGCATACGTACATCAGTCCGTTACAGAAATATACGAGTACTGTCTGTTTCTAAAGGCGAAAACTTTGTGTGAATACCACAATGCTTTGTAATTATGAAAAAAGTTGGATAGGAGTTGATTAGGGTTCTAGTTAAACATGAAGATATCTATTCTGGTAAAGCTTAAATGTCAAAAGCATTGAAAGTTCTGTTTTCAAAAAACACCTAGAGAATATGAATATATTTTCAACCCCCTAAGCTGACTGGAAACCCAAGTTCTTGGAACTTCCTTTTTCCAAAAGTGCTGAGCATATTGTTATTACCAGCTCTTGCTTTATTTTGGCTCTGGTCTTGGGTATTTTTCTGACACCAGGAAATACTGGAAATGAAATGGAAATTAAAAGCTGAAGGCAGGAGCTTTTTGAAAACTAGAACACAAATCCAAAGCTCTTTTTTGAGTTTTGGATGAAGACTTGAGCTTGGAATTTTGCAGACCTTCAGTTTCTAGCTCTCTTTCCTGTACTGCATTGCTGTCATGAAATTAGAGATTTACGAGTAAGTGGGTTGTGGGTTTTGGTACTGGGAGACGTTTTCTCACCTGGTAAGAAAAATGGAGAAAAACTAAGGAGGTAGGCAGTGGAAGCACTGTTTCTGGTAGCAATTAAGAACAGACATATTAGTGGATATGGGGAAATTGTCTAGGAAAGATATGATAAGAAACAATATATGGTAATGATTTGCACAATCATTATATGTTTATTTAGAAATAACAGGGTAGTGATTGCACAAGTCCTTTATTTCTGTTTTGATAATAATTCTCAGTGAGTATAGGGAATGACACAATTCAGCAAAATAAGCACCCAGTTGTGATTTAGACATGCTATCAAGTCCCTCCATTCTGCCTGGCTCAGGAAATGTCAGTCAGTAGAGAACTTGGTGAACATGAAATACAAGGACTTTCCTGTCTGTAATTTTGTGACACAGTGTTTCACAGCAGTCCCTTGTACCTGCAGCATCATGCTCAGAGCAGATGACACTGACATAGCCAGCTCAGTTGCCTCAGCATTGCCTAACTAGTTGGTAAATTTTAGCCTTGCAAAATTTTAGCCTATTGCAAATTAGAGACACTTATGAAATTGCCAGATTCTTTTCCAGTGTCGGCCTACAGCACTGCACGTAAAACTGAGTGGCACAGCCTGGGCCTTGGTGACTGCTGATTACAGGCCTATCCTTGAATTTAGAGAGCATGGCTACAGGAGAAAAGGCAGAGGCCACGTGTTAACATATGTGAGTAATAATTACAGATATAATATAAGCCCGTGGCATAAGGGCTGAACATCTCTTAAAAGCAGGGATCAGGGTATTTTCTCTGCCCTTTCTTTGGCAAGTAAATAAGGATTTCTCTGTCCTCTGATTTCCAAACTAGGTCTTACCCAACACTGGTAAAGGTTTGCTGTCATAACCATACTAACAAAATGTTCTACTACAGTGCAGATTTATCGGCAAAGGGAGATGGCTTATACTACTTATACCAATTCCCTGAAGAAAATAACACTGGAAACCTATCCTCTATCCATGGTTTTGTTACTATAATTAAGCTGGTGCTTGGAATTTTTTTTGGCATTGGAATGAGCACAAAATAACACAGCTTTAACTAATAATCTATACTGACATTTAAGTTTTGCCTTGGAGGAAAGTACCTCCTTGCCCTCCCACCTTGACTTCTTAATCTGAATTTCTTAAAAATGTAGAGAGAGCTTCCACGGGTTTTTTAACACTATTTTTGGTGATGAGTGTTGACTTTCTCATTTTAACCTTCAGTAAATGGGAAGAGAACAGAAGTTAGTTCTACAGGAACAGGGACAGGAAGAAGGCATAATGTTGTCTTATTCCTCTGTACTACCAGTCCTAACATTTTCTCTCTTTCCACTGCTTATGTCAGCTGTGATCAGGAGCAGAAACAAGATTATTTCAACATTTGTGAAGCAGCAGCAGAGGAGGCATATTTAGAGGCAGAAAAATGTTAGATTTTAAAAAGAAGCTTCAAGATACTTACTTTAACCTGCCAGTAACTTTTGTTTGAGTAAATAACTTATCAGCCTTTTATTATTGAGCTTATGTTTAGCCCCGGATACAGCTATTGCCTTGAAATGGACTATACATTTATATTTCAAATAATACTTATTTTATCGATTCTAGGATTTTGCAATAAGGAAACTGTTAGAGAAAGTAGGACTCCATTTAGCAAAATCGGGACAGCACGTTCTCTTGTCCTTTAAGATCAAACATAGATCAATCTCCCGCATTTGCTTCACCCCTCTATGTAAATATGTAAAAACACAGACTGGATTATTAAGTTTACCTTGTTCAGTCACTCTGGTGACACTGATCCATATGTCAGCCTCCCAGAGTTCTGTAAAAGATAAGATTAATAAGGAAATAAAGTTCAAGGGTTAGAGCTTTGGTAAACAACCAAAGCCAAGGGAAGTCCATTGAGGTGAAATTGCTTAAAACAGACATGTCAAGTAGCCATTTAAATTTCAGACCATGGATTTATAGTGCAAATAGGCAGAGAGGAGAAGACCAAGGTGGGCAATGTGTCCCTAATTCAAATATCCCAGTGAATGAGAAGAACTTTTATAAGCCTTCTCCTAAGCTTTTCAGCTGCTGTGCTCTTGAGACCTTGGTCTGTCCTTCGGGCAGTGTACTGTCTCTGGGCTTTTTATCACATGGGCACTACTTTTACCTTGCGTAATATTGGCTTGGACAGGGTGCTTGCTCCTATCCTTATTGATAGTCCTCTCTAAAAGATTTTCCTAATGTTATTGCATTAAAGAAGTGAGGTTGCATTCCTCCCAAGGGAGAAACAGATGGCCTCACAACCTTTTGCTCAGGCATAACCTTTTGCAGTAGTAGAAGGAGTTGCAGGGACAATGCCTATAGCTGCAACAGCTGTGGGAGCAATATGAGCTGTAGTTGCATCCCTAGTATTAAGGGGAAACCACAGGGCTTGGGAAACACAAAACCAAATCTGGCACCCTGGCTGGGACTGTGTTTATCAGCTACTATGGTCCACTGTTCACTTTGCTCCTGGTTACTTTCTCTGTGTGAGTTATTTTTCTCTTGAGCAGTTAAGTGCTTTGTCCCTTGACTAAGTTTAAGAACATGGTGAATATACAGATTTCTAAGGACTGTGTAGATTCTGAACTTTGAGACAGACTTCCTTTTGAAGATGATGAGCACAGATAGAATCAGCTCTTGTTGCTGGCAAGAGTCCTCTAGAATTCCTACTGGTTTAAAAGGAATTAGGGATCACAGGAGACAAAAAGGAGAGAAATCCAGTCTTCCTTTCAGAGATATACATATCTAATTCCCTTTGATCTTTTGCTCAGCATTTGATTAAATGTTTGGATGTAGACTGGACTACCTAATCAGAAGAGGTTTGCAATAACTGTGCTGGTGTTACGTGCTTCAGTCTACCTCTGTAATCTTGCAGATCAGGATACAAGGACTCAGTGGTGTTATCATTCATAAGCAAGAAGCTATTTAAGGTCAGTTTCACGCCTCTTTTAAGATTTCAGAGGCAGTTCTCCAGGTACAATAAATTCTGTATTGGTTCATTGTACCGAAGCAACTCTGTAAAAATAGTCTCTTAGTGTTAATATTTACTGTTGTGGTTACAGGGGGAAAAAATACCTTATCCTCATTACTCAAGACTGATGTCAGCAGCATATTTCAGTTTGAGATGTACTTTAACCATAATCTCAGACTCCGATAACCTAGATCTGAACATCTCTAAAACGTCAGGATTTTTAATCCTGCTGTGACTTTCACAGTGAGTCTCCTTTTCATAATGAGTCAGACACTCAGTTTAAAGATACTCCCCTATATAAATGTCCCAGATCTAACTCCCTTCCTTGCTGTTGCTTCTACAGATTTAAATCTAACTCTGATAATTGAGAACCAGGCTGCACCTATGCCGCTGAATGAAATACCACTACAACTTTCCCAGGCACTTGCTGAAATAGCCCCTAGGGTTCTTTTTGCCCAGAATAACTAGCATTTTCTCAAACAGTTTCCAGGCATATTGTGGGGCTTAGCATATGCCAGAGCTCATACCTGATAGAGCAATTTGGATGACCCTGTTTTGGACACTAAGAGAATGTAGTGGAAGAGACATGGCTGCATTGTACCAGTTGATCTCAGAGCCAGAAAACAGGGCCTGGCATGTTTCCTTTAGTGGTAAATATAGATATTGATATAGCCCCAGGTTTTTCATCTTTGGCTCTGTGATGTGTTAGGAAATTTTTTGCTTCGGATAAGACAGCAAGATGAATCACTTTATCTGTTCGTTTATGAATTGAAACTGGGTAGAAGCTAAAGATCTCATGATACTTTTCAGTAGAAAAACAGGAAGAGCCCACATGTCCCAGGTTATGTTTTCTGTCTTGGCAGTATTTGAAATGCGAACTACTTTTCTTTAATCATCGTGCTGTTACATTTGCCATACTAGAAGGATGACAGGCCAATGAAAATTCTATTTGATTCTCATTTGTTCAATTTTGTGTCCATTGTTTGTTGTTTTCATAGGGTATTTAATTACAAAATTAACATGATGTTCTTGTGAAAGATCTATTCTTAATGCCCAGTACCCACTGATGTTAAGCAAGAAGTGAAGATGGTTTCTCTTTCATATGAAGATACTGTTGAAACACTGGAAGAGATACCTTGGTTCTGTACTTCTGAGGGATCACAGGGCCACGCAGACAGTGTTACTATTTATGGCGATGAAGTGGGACAGGCACATTGAAATTCACCTTTGGTGTTCTGCTGAAGATTTGGGATGCTGATGAGGGATGGGCTGGTGTGGGATGATACTTTGGTCTAGTTCATTCTACAGTGGAGGGCCAGCTGTGTTTAGCTGACGTGAACTCAAGGTATGACTCCTGTCAAGAGGAGTCTCAGATGATCAGGTTACAGGGCCCCTTCTCCTCAGTTCCAACAGCATCAATCTGAAATTTCAGCACATTTATACTAACTAGTGGAGCTAGGGAAAAACTGTCCAAAGGCAAACAGAAAAGTTTTGGGTCATGTAGCCCATTGCTTTGTCAATGCCAGATTATAGCTCTTGAACATCAGTCTTGAGCAGATTCACTGGCTCAAATAACATGGCCTCTACCTCTCCCCTTTGCGGGATTTTCCATTTTTAGAAGTAACTTTATTTTAAAAAAATATCTTATCTTGATTTTCTTATATGCCCTTGTGGTATCCTCCTTAATGTTTTTTATACTATAGCCTCCAAAAGGAAGACAATTCAGTCACATCTCAAATCTAGACTTGGTAGAAGATCAGGATTTCACAGGGCTGTTTGAAACATGTCCTAACTGTGACATCACCCAGCTTGGCAACACGTAGCTAACTCCCTCATTTTCCTAATCTTTTTCAGTTCATCATGTACAATAAGAAGGTAGAACACACAGGACGTTAGACCTCCTCAAGCAAGTTCAGAGGTATTTTAATTTGACCTTGATTATAGAGTTTTATATGGGGTTATTGATTTCAAACATGAGATTAATATTTAAACAAAAGTTTTGTTCTGACAGTCTTCTTTCTGCTTTTAAGTGTGCATTTCTGAATGGCAAGATAATAATAGACAAAATTCAGTTGGCAAAGTGAGCAGGATCTTATCACAGAAAAGGTCAGTTTAAAGTAATATGCAAAGACAGTGGAAAGGCAGATGTCTGCACTGCAGGCTAGCAAGGCATCCACCTTGAACATCAAGGCAGCCTTTCACTGAGCACTGACAATCTCACTGCAGAGCTCAGAGCCATATTTTTCACCAACAGTCTGGTGACAGAAGATACGGCTTGAATAGTCAAAACACTTAACATTTATTTTTGGAGAAATAGTCAATCTCTTAAGTGTTGTGCTTGATTTGCACAGTCTATTCTAGAGTATTTGCAGACTCACAGTGGCAAGTCAGAGGTGCTCCATGTTATGTCATGTATTGATAAAAGCATGGTAATGAACTGTGGGTTTTGCCCTGGGGAAGGGGAGGGGGGAAAGGGTAGAGGGAAGTGGGGAGGGAGTTTATACCCAAAGGTCTTGGTTTTGTATTAAATGTTAAATGCTATTTAAAAAA
>VZTU01002972.1:72758-102905 GCA_013400835.1 Zapornia atra | reverse complement strand
TATATCTCAGAGGGCATCAAGTCTTTGGGCATTGACATAAGTGATGCTCTCACCTCCTGTCATTGTACGCTTGTGCACATAGAGATGATTGATTTACTACCATGCTCATCCCTGTGGAAGGAGCCCTTAGACATATCTGTGATTTCAGTGTTGTATCTCTGTTGCCTTTCTGTAGGCTTTCCTGCACAGCTGAAAAGGTGCTTGCTTGTTTTAACTCAAGTTACGCTAAAGTAAGTATCCAACCCACACCAGGCCCTTTGCTTTTACCTGCAGAACAACCATGTAAGGCTATTGCTGCAACTCAGTGAGTTCCTCACTTCCAATTATGATTCGGGCACCTGCAATTCCTCGCTTCTGAAACACTGTAATATTTGACCAGCATTCTTCTTCATATACAGCCACTGTCATTTAGCAATAAAGGTTTTTGAAACACCCATGTTAATATTTTGTCTAACATAACCTCACACTTCACTGTGAGCAAAGCTAGATAAGCTTCCGTCAAAACAGCAGAGCAGGACTCACTGAAAACTGCTAAGAAAGGGTGTTTGCATGGGTGTGAGAGCCTGAATGACTCTCCCAGACCTCTTTCATAGAGTCTGTGTCCTTCCACCCTTGCATGATAACTATGCTTGTAAATATTGACTTGCCAATTTACCCACGTACTGTCTCCCCTTGTTGAATTTGCGTTGGTGTTGCCAGGGCCATATGAAAGAGGCTTCCCCTTTTTACACTAAGATCTGCTAAATAAGACTCAGACACAGCCCATATCTAGGTTGTGAAGCCATATTAGTGGATTAATAGATGTCTTTCCCAACATTACTTTTTCATCTCTGATTGAGTTGTCTCCCACTGCTGAAGCTTTCAGGTTGTTATGGAGGGAGGTTAGACATTCAGGAAAGTGTCTAAGGTGAGGGAAGAAGCACTGGTTTCAGCGCTGCACAAGACACATGGTTTTCAGGAATGCCTCCTGTTTAAGTTCTTCATTAATGATCTGGATGAAGGGATTGAGTGCACCCTCAGTAAGTTTGCAGACACCACCAAATTGTGTGGGAGTGTCGATCTGCTGAAAGGTAGGATGGTTCTGCAGAGGGACCTGAACAGGCTGGATCAATGGGCAGAGGCCAGATTTATGGGGTTCAACAAGGCCAAGTGCCGTGTCCTGCACTTTGGTCACAGTAACCCCAGGCAGTGTTACAGGCTTGGGGCAGAGCAGCTGGAGAACTCCCTGGAGAAGAAGGGCCTGGGGGTTTTAGTAGAGAGCCAGCTGAACATGAGCTGCTGGTGTGCCCAGGTGCCCAAGAAGGCCAACAGCATCCTGGCCTGTATCAGGAACAGTATAATCAGCAGGAATAGGGAAATGATTGTTCCATTGAACTCAGATCTGGTAAGGCTGCATCTTGAATACTGTGTTCAGTTTTGGGCCCCTCACTACAGGAAGGATATAGAGATGCTGGAGCACGTCCAGAGGAACACGATGAAGCTGTTGAAGGGCCTTGAGAACAAGTCCTGTGAGGAATGGATGAGGGAGCTGGGGCTTTTTAGTCTTCAGAAAAGAAGGCTGAGGGGAGACCTTATTGCTCTCTACAACTACCTGCAAGGAAGGTGGAGAGATATTGGGGCTGGTCTCTTCTTTCTGGTGACAAGTAATAGGACAAGAAGGAATGGCTTGAATTTGCACCAGAAGAGATTCAAGTTAACTATCAGGAAGAATTTCTTTACTGAAAGGATTGTCAAACACTGGAATAGGTTGCCTGGGGAGGTGGTGGAGTCACTGTCCATGGAGGTGTTTAAAAGACGTCTAGATGAAGTCCTTAAGGACATGACCTAGAGGTGGACTAGTCAGGGTTAGGCTACAATGATTGAAAGGGTGTCTTCCACCCTGGGCGATTCTATGATTCTATTTGATGTGCCATACCTTACCAGTATGGGTGGCTCTGGACTCTGCTAACAGTATTTTGTGAAGTCAGATATTAAGGGTCTCCCTTAGATCATGCCACTGAATGAAAAGGGAGAGCAATTGGTTCATCTTTTCATCTGTCTTGTTTGTTTTCTTTTCCTTCTCTTCAGTGACATAAATTGATGGTCTCTGATAATAGCACCAGGTAGTAGTAGTATCATCCGATGCTTCCAAATCCTTTGATTATCTGGCAGTAGTTTAAAGTGCAGCTTTATGCTGAAAAATGATTCTAAAAATGGCACTGCGGGGTTCTGTGCCTATCATCTCTAAATTATTTCCATATCAAATGTCTTCTGTTAGCAATGAAAAAGGCACTTAATTTTGTTCATGCCTGTCAGCCTCCCGTGAACATAACCTGGGCTTGGAGTTCACACTGGATTCTTTTCTTCTCCCATGTAATTGCCAGTAATGGACCACTCGACAGGCCAAATTAAGCCTTCAGTTAGTACCATAGCAAGTCTATGGTCTTTGAACAGGGTCTTCACTGCCACCTGTAAAGCCCGTCTTTTCTGCAGCTTTGCTCAGGTGGCTGGAACCTATTAAATAGCTCTGTTGATGCATGACAACAGGAAATACAAATCATCTCCCTGTGGTTTTTTGCCACTTTTGGTATGTGAACAGAGGTGGAAAGCAGAATTTTTTATTTTTTCCTCTCTAAAGCAGAATCCACAGGGTACAGGTCTGTGGGAGAAAAATTTGGGGTTTGGGTGTAATGTTTTCCAGAGGAAAATTGTACTCTGCTGAAGAAGACAACTTCACAGATAACACCATCTCAACTAATCCATTGGGTTTTTTTTCATACTCTGCATGTCATTCTTGCTCAGTATAAACTACTTCTTATTTTTCCTGCTCTTCTTTTGTACTCTTTGTACTCTTCCATAGTCCCCTCTAATTTCATCACAGACTACACACCCCATTTGATAACTACAGTCTTTCATCTCCATAGGTTGAAGAACATTCAGTCTTCAAACTTTTCAGCACTTTATTTCTTTACTTGAAGCACTAAAATATGCTTTATACATATATACATACAGCAACACATGCAGCAAAAGTGCGCTTACTGCAATGTCCTTTTCGAATAGCTGTTTTCACAAAGCGAATCCCACATATTCAGCAATTATAAAGCTGGTAGTAGATTCCAGCAGTATTACTTCAGCAGTGAAAGAGAACAATATGACAGGGAGTGCATGCAATCCAAAATAGTCTTTATTGGTGGATAGTTTGACCAGACTGTGGAGAAGAAAGAATACAAAACTCTTAAAAAACGGTGTGATAGACCTTTTTGAAAAAAGGGTGTGGTAGACCTTTGCCTGGCTGATGAATTTTCCCATTCATGATGGCCAGCTAGCCTAATATGTGCTCACTAGCTCTCTGCCAAATTGACTCCACCTAAGGATGCATAGAAGAAATAACAAAATGCAGCCTGAATTCCGGCCTCCAGAGAAGCCCACCAGCATGCTTGCACGCAAGACAGACAAACACACCATACAAGCATGAAAGAATAAATGAAGTAATTTCAGAAAATCAGACTTGCTTTGAATTCTAGAGGTTTAGTTTTGTTTGCTTCAAATAATCAGCTGCAGACTGTCCATGATGGCCTCCAGACTGGCTAACTTCCCAAGCACTTCTTTGAAGGTGTGTCCAGGTTCCCTTTGAACATATGAGATGAATTCCTGGGTATATTTAGCAGCATTTCCTTTCATGCAGGTCTTTGAGGAAGTGATCATGGATAACATTGCTCAGTGTAAGATGGGGAAGGGAGAAAAGATTAATTGTCTTCTATCAAGGTCATTGTGTAGTTATGGGGCCCAAGTTCATACAAGGGCAATTTCTTCACAGGGATTGTGCTGTATATTAGCTGTATAAATTGGCATACAGAAACCCCACAACACACAGGACTTGTCAAAAGGAAAGCAGAGGAATGGTTTAAGCTTCATTCAGCAATGTGTTCGCATAGGTGCAGAGATTACAGGGGAAGAGGGATGTTAGGTCTGTCAGGAAAGTGGCCACTGCAGTCTTCCTTACTCCTCCCAAGCACATGCCCATTGCATCTGTGGTGATGGCAACAGCATAAACATCTAAAAATCTCATTTCAATTGTACAAACTGAATCAGCAGAACTTCATTATATAAATAGTTGCTGAAGGCAGTTGTTAATGGAAATGGGTTCTGCCACTCCTCATAACATTACTTCTAATCACTGCTCTTCCAACCGGGACAAAAAAAAAGGTAAAAAGGAAACTGAAGGGGTCCATCCCCAAATTGCTACATGAGATGGTGTGGAATGCTAGAAGAATGATTATGATCTATCCCACTCATCTTGCAAAGGCTTGTATAACTCACTGGTGTCTCCATCACTCACGAGCAAAGCGCTCATCCCAAACGCATGGTTATAAAAACTTTATAGCACACCACACTTTGCAAGGCACTATAAAGATTTTATGGCCATGCATTTGGGATGACCACGTTACATCATCACATATTTTCCCCATAAAGATTTTGGCTTACTGATGCTCTAGGCCAACTAACCTTTGCAGATGGTTGGTAGAATAGGTAAAAGATCTCTGCTTTAGTTTTTTGTTGTCAGCATGAATTTAATGTACTCCTTTTGTTTCATTATGTCCCAGAGTTAGGCTGCAAGGGAAGTGGAATAGTGCAGTCAATACAAGACTGGATTTGCTTTCTAGTTATATCAATCACATTGCCTCACTTCATTATTAAATATCTATGCTGTGTTAATATTTGCATAGTACAGCTGATACACAAGCCCAGGAGCTGTGTGTGTGGAGTGTGTATTGTGGGATCTGGTTTGTACACTGTCAGCCCTTAGGGAATCTGTATCTCATTGTGTTTCTGTATTTCATATATTGTATCTGTATTTCATTGTGTAAAGCACTAATTTATAAAAAAAAAAATAGTTACTGTCTCAATTTTTGTTTGTTCTTAATTATGTTCTTGGCTACTTTTCAGCCAGATGAGTTAGTTACTCTGCCCTTCTGTGACTCTCTGAGCCCAGGAATATGCAATCTGGAATGAAGAAGGAAATGAAGGACCCCTCCATTCATGAGGAGCACAAATGTATTTTGGCTTACCCAGTTAAGACACTGCACCCTCTAACTGTGTTTCACTATCTATAAAAGGGGAATAACAGTGCTGAGTTGTTTTCAAAATTAAGTTGCAAAAGGGCTTCTTACTTTACTGAATGGTGCAGGATATACAAAGTGATTAAGAATTACGTAAAGAAATCATGACATACTTAAAAGTTCTCAGAGTGTCTGAAGCACTTTGAAAAATATGAGGTGTTGAGCTGAACACAACACTTTTTAAAACAGTAGATTGGATTAAGATATGAAACCTTGAAATATAGCCACTTCTAAGCCACTCTGTATTTGAAATCAAAATGACTTTAAAAGCAAATAGGGTTAGTAATTTTTCAACAAGTAACACGGTTCCAGAATAAGAACAACTACAATGATGAAATAATGAAAGGAAGGCACTGAAAATTTAGAACAAAACTGATGAAAAAACAGTTTTCACATTGGAGGCAGACTATGTTTGGGACGAAACAATGTCTGTATGAAAAGTATTTGAGCCAGTCTTCTGGTCCAAATAATGAACATTCCTCAGTTCTCAGAAACCTATAGTTTAATGAATCATATTAGTTTAAATATTAGTGCTGACTGAGGTGATGGGACTATAAATCAGTGCCAAAATGCATTAACTGAACAGGGCAGAATAAAGTTCCAATCCAGACTTCTTTTCTTAGATTTTAAAAAACATTATTAGTAGTTTAAACGATTTTTTTTTCTTGCTTAATCATCACCAGTTTTGGTCTCCTGTTATTAGGCAATTGGGTGCACAAATTGGTTAATCCTTGTCTCCTGAGCACTCATTTAAAGCAGGCTTCAGCAGACTTTTAAAAGCCCCAGATTAGCCAGAATTTGTGACTTTCTGTTTGATGATCATCAGTATGCAAGAAAAGGGAAATGATGTCATCCGCTGTCACCCATTCATTGATTGTCATCTGTTTCTGACAGCAGGCAGAATCTGACTGAGTTACTGCCATACGTTTTCAGCTGCTGAGCAAATGGGAGAGCTTTGACATTCCACGGTGCTAACTTACATATGCAAATGGTGTCAGTGTAGTCCACTGGGTGGAATGCAGAGCAACGCATTTGTGAGTGATATATTAAAGGATCATCACTTTCTCATGAGGAATAGGTCCAGTCACCAGTTAGGTAGTATTTGGTTGTAATTGAATGAGTTATAGAAGCAAAAATTTGAGACTTAGCTGATTTTAGGCAGGAGACTGGCAAACTTTCACAGAATTAATAAAATGGAAGAGAAAGTGATCCTTTGCTGTATGTCTAGTGCTGCCCTGTGCCGAGGACTGTCTGTAATCGATGCTTGAGTCTTAATGAGTGGCCCCTCTGTATGGTTATTTATCCTTGCAAGCTACAGTTTATATGTGTCTGGTAATGGTGAAAAATGCCTTCCAGGTGCAGCATAATGTAAATGTGGAAGACAAAGCTCTGAGGAACAGAACTGAGTTCTGCAGCTGACAGCTGCACACGTGATGTCTCCTGCTGGAGTAGTTTAATGCAGTCCACAATCAATTAATTACTTTTATAGTTTGTGGAGAGCACTGCAAAGACTGTCAGGTGCGGTAAAAAAAGTAGTTTTGGAGAGATGGAAATGTGTATATCTCATTCTTAAAATTGGTTCTACTTATTTCATTAGTATCTTAAATTATTGGAATGAAAAAAATTATATGACCTCATGTGCTCTTTTGCATCTTCTTTTGACATTTACGTTGGCTCAAACAGTGAAAATCATTTGAGTGCAGTTCGTCTCTGAACAATGTCTGGATAAAAAGAACATTTGAGAGTTCACTGCTTATGTCAGTGAATTCCAGATCAAATCTGATCCAATTTACACAGAAAATTTAAAGACCACTTAATCTGATGTAGGTTTATATTATTTATTTTTGGTTGACATGACATTACACATCACTGTAAATTGAAGGACCTGAATTCTGAGCCTGGAAAGACACAATTTATATGTGGAGTAATACTCTTCCTACCATATGATTTTTTTGCTTATCTATCACCATTCTTTAATAAGGAATTTTGCAGGAAAAATATCCTGATCATTTTGCTTTTACTTAGCTATGTGCACTGGCCCTGCTTGAAAGGAAGAGGAAACTCATTCTCCCACAGAGAGCTAGTTTTAATGTGATAAAAGAAGTTTAGATCAGCAGAAACAACACTCAATTTGTAGGCTTTGCAAGCATCCAGTTGAACAACTAAATCTTTAAACACGTGTAGATTTATGCCTCCTTTTTAAACAATTTCCAGCTATGCAGCTTGACCTAACAATAGATATTATCTCTCAAATCATTCCAAAGGCAATCCAATATACACTAATTACGGGTTTGAAATTCACTCTGGGACTTCCCAATACACTGAAAACAACTCCCAGTGTGCTGCATTTCCAGAATCAGGCCGCTGGTGGGCAGGGAGTGCAGGGATGCAGCACAGAGGACCGCTGCACCACATAGGGACCTGGAATCTCTCTATTTGAGCCTGAGAGATGCAGAGAGCAGGGTGAGCCAGAGCCTGGCTCAGACAGCTGATTCAGATATTGGCTGCTTTGTCAACAGTTGTTTTGGCCAAACTGTCTCCAATAGCGATCTGGCCTTGAACAGCTATTGTGGAACGGCTTCTTTCAATTAGCTTTCCAAAGGGATGCTTCATCCCACGCTGAGAACCCATTTGTGTGGCTTTAGAGCAGTCTAAACTGTCACTCCTCCAATACTCTCAGTGTAGGAAAAGCCCAGAAATAGCAGAGAGAAGCTGTTGTGCCTATAATTCAATCCCAAACCTATTTCACTCTAACTTCCAGCCTTGACAATCTTCCAGCTTACTCAGATGAAAGATGGGACAAAGGAAATACACAGTTCAAGTGTTTATACTGTTCTTAGGGATTTAGAAGTTTCCATATGAAATAGTTTGAAAAAATATATAACCAATTAATAACTAAATAAATCTCCCAACTTCCAAATCCATCTGAATCTCTGTTTTGCACTAATTTGTGGTCAGTGTCCAGGCTTCTTGTGGGCTGCAGGGTCTAAGTCCTCTTGGTGTAAGACAATTGAGCATTTTCCTCATTCCTTTTGTTTACTTTTTCTCCATTCATGTGTCTTCCTGTGCCATGGCTTCTACTTTTGTTTTTTAATGTTTTAGCCTTGGTACTCAGTTATAGTCAGGGAAATCCCTACACTTTCCATCCACTCAGCTCTATGATGAACAGAAATGAAAAAAAATGACCACAAGAAACTAGCTGCAATTTCCCTTTTACCGTTCACCGAAATACTGCATTACTGCCACTGTGTAGCATTTTGCAAGACTCTAAATTAAACTAATTAATGTGATTTGGGATGATGACTGTTTATCAAGCAGCAGTCACGGTTTGCTTGTCTCATCTGTCTCCAGGAGTCTTCCTTCCAGGTGAAAACCTCCCTGTTGCACAAAGGGCTCTTCTCTGTGCTTTTTGTAGCTCAGGTTTGGGGAGAGGGCAGCAGATTATTGTTCTTAGTGTGTCTAATGTAAACCTGCCTTAAGAATCTAGGATGCTCTGGGCGTAAAAGCGGTATGTAAGCAAAGACCCTCTCTTAGTGGTTGCTGGTTGCTAGGGCTCTATAAAACCTAGTTTCTTGGGGTTAATAGCCTAATAAATTAGATAGGCCAGTTCAGTTTCTCAAGAGCTATTGAACTCTGAGAGGGCTCCAGGCACAGGTTTTGTTTGCACCTGTTTAGCTGTGGGTTTACTTCACGTATTTTTGGAAGAACCAGGAGCTAAAAGTTTCCTTTCAGTTTTCTCTCATCTTCCCAAATGAAAGCTGTGTTTATACTAAGTCGTTTCCTTGACCCAGCCATGTTGGTAACAATTCCTCTTTCTAATTCTGTGGAGTTCTTTGTTAACTTTCTTGGAGTGCTTTGGATATTCTTTTTTCTCAGCCTTTTAACACTCTCCCCATTTTAGTTATCCTTTCCTCCATGGAGTTCACTCTATGAATATGGGATATACAACAGAAGTGTCTTGGAAATTCGCAAGGCGTTGCCAAGCGCAAGGTTATTCTGCTTCATGTGAACTGTCATCTTTGTCTACATTCTGTTTTGAAGATCTGCAAGATGAGGAATTAGCCTGCCTGCAAAGTATTGTGCTCACCAATGCTTCCCCATAAACAGTAGCAATCTGACTATTCCATCTGGTTTCTTGAGGAGGTTGTTGCATTTAGCTTGCTACATATGGAGTTTTGAACATCCTGCAAACTAGTATTTCCATTGGAAACCACTCTGGCATTACTACAATGGTGACAAAGCAAGAAACTGCTTTCTGTAACCTTTTAAAAATGTAAACAGGTGTGAGAGCTGCTGCAGTTTGAGCAGCAAGGTGCAAGGAAGTGAGCGAGCACAGTCCAACAGTTACCTAGATTAAGCTCTAACATATTCCAGCTCACGAATTTCTTGAACCATTTCATGTCTGGTATATTCCTCTTTGCTGAATCCCTCTCTAAACTCATGTGAATTTACTGGCTGTGTGCATTCTGCTGCAAGGAATTCCCCAGCTCTCCTCCTCTTTCACAGGGAGTGTTTCTGCCATCCTCACTTTTAACCTGCCACCAGTTCACCAGTTTGAGCACCAGTTTGGGCATACGTTCCTTGTTCAGTTCTCTGCAGTTTCATAATCTCTGTTGCAATAGACTTGCTATCTATAAAGTAGAATTTTCCACATTACAGAGATGTGTTTGGGTTAGTGCTAAGACACTGTTTAATTTAGGGTTAAATGTACTACTTTGCTTCTCTAACAACTCTACTTTTGAAGGAGAGATGAAGGACTGATAAAGAGCATGCTTTGCTAAAAAGTATCCTTGAAAAAGAGCTGAAAGACTGATAAAGAGGAAACATCCTGCCCCAGCTAGTGCAAGAGCTGGGTGGTTGCCAGAGAGGCCTGAAGTCGACAAAAATCGTCAGTAACTAGGGAAAGGTAAAGGTGGCAGGGAAAGATCCACCACCCACCCAATTAAAGGATTATGCAAATTACCTCCCCATACCTTCAAGGATCATTCGTACTAACTTGAATATGCTTTACCAGTAGTAGATGATGTGGTAATTACTAATCAATTACTGTAAATATAGGTGTTTTTTTCTAATCCTGTAAGAAGATAAATATGTTGTAAATTCTGTGTGTAGTGTACTGGCTTTGTGGGATTACCACCTAGCACCGGTCTCTGTGCAGACATGAAACTAATCAAATCCCTCTGCTCTGTGTGTATCTTTGCATACTGCACACCGGGTAGGGACCCCACTTTTGGGACAACACACTCTCAGCTGGACTCTGGATATAAGAGTAGTAATTTCAGCTGTTCCTTGTAATGAGAACCATTCTGAAACTGGCTTCAGGCAACTTCTGTAATTGGGTTCAGTGCTGTTTTGCTACTCTGCTATCTTTTCTCAGCTCCTTTTGGATATGGATGGGGGACAAGAACAGCACGTAGTATTCATGAAGAGATATATGTGGTGACATCAGTGTTTTATCTTGGTTCTTGTGGGTTAACCCTGGTGGGCAATTCAGCCCCACACAGCTGCTTGCTTGCTATTTACCCCCAACTCAGTGGGATGGGGCAGAAAATCGGGAGGGTAAAAGCGAGAAAACCCATGGGCTGAGTTTAATAGGTAAAGGAAAGACTGTGTACAAATGCAAAGCAAAACAAGGGATTCATTCACTGCTTCTCATGGGCAGGCACATGTTCATCCATCTCCAGGAAAGCAGGGCTCCAGCATGATTTACAGATACTCGTGAAGACAAACGTCATCACTCCCTTTCTCCTTCTTCCCCGCCCCCCACCCCCGCTTTTTTATATGCTGTCTGTGGCATCATATGGTATGGAATATCCCTTTGGTCAGCTGGAGTCAGCTGTCCGAACCTCTTGTCCTCCACCAACATACTCCCTGATAGGGCAGCGTGAGAGACAGAAAAGGCCTTGATTCTGTATGAGCACTGCTCAGCAATAACTAAACCAAACATGTTATCAACACTTTTTATCACAAATCCAAAACATAGTATGAAACGAGCTACCATGAAGAAAACTAACTCTACTGCAGCCAAAATCAGTACAGTTCTCTATTACTTTTCTCAGAATTCTGAACATTTGGTTTGTTTACTTGGCTCCTGCTTAGTGTCATGCTGATGTTTTCTTTAAATGATTTATTATAAGACGAAGATCTCAGTCTGGTTGGGAGTCGGCTCTGAGCCCTCTCCTGCAGATGTAAAACGTAGATTGTTTTTCCCTACTTGCATTCTTCTACATTTATCTATATTGAATTTCATTGTCAGTGTTTACTAGGAGTTGAAACAACACAAACAGCTGTTAACTCTTAAACCTGAACGTGTGTGTGCCTCTCCACATCAGAACCAATATTTCATGATGGAACCTGCTTCATGCAGATTGAATAAAGAGACATGAAAACTGCAGACTACTTAGATGAACTTAAATGACTGTATGCAAATGGACATAGCATGGGAAATAAACAAGAGGTGTTAGAGATGTGTACACACCTGCAGGGCTGTGATCTTATTGACATGGTGGGATGGCTTCTATGACTGGAAGGCTACAGTCTCTTTAGGAAGGAGAGGAAGGGGAGATGTAGAGGGGATGTTGCCTTCTATGTCAGTGCACTATAGTGCATGAAGTCCTTGTCTCTAAGTTGAAAAGACATAGATTTAATGGATGGACCACTCCATGGGTAAGGAATTCGCCAGATGGTCACACTCAAAGAATTGCGGTCAACTGCACAATGTCCCAGTAGAGATGTGATGAGTGGAATTCCTTAGGGAGTGGTATCAGGACTGGCATTCTTTCCCATCTTTGTCGGCAACATGGACAGTAGGATTGAGTGCACCCTCAGCAAATTTGCCAACCACAACAAGCTGTGTGGTACAGCTGAGACACTGGAAGGAAGGGATGCCATCCAGAGGGACCCTGACAGGCTTGAGAGGTGGGCCCAAGCAAACCTCATGAAGTTAGACAAGGCCAAGTACGAGGTCCTGCAAATGGGTCAGGGCAATCCCAAGTCTGGGGGGAGAATAGACTGAGAGCTGCCCTGAGCAAAAGGACTTGCGTGTGTTGGTTGATGAACTTCCACATGAGCCAGAAATGTGGATTTGCAGCCCAGAAACCCAACTGTATCCTGGCTGCATCAAAAACAGTGTGATTGGGAGGTTGAAGGAGATGTTTCTCTCCTGCTCTTGCGAGACACCATCTGGAGTACTGCATCCAGCTCTGGGTCCTCAACATAAGAAGTACATGGACCTGCTGGAGCAGTTCTGGAGGAGAGCCGTGAGGATGATGAGAGTGCTGGAGCACCTCTCCTGTCGAGACAGGCTGAGAGAGTTGGGCTTGTTCAGTCTAGGGGAAGAGAAGGCTCTGGGGAGACCTTATAGCATCCTTCCAGTACCTAAAGGGGGCCTAGAGCAAAAATTAAGAGGGACCATTTACAAGGGCATCTAGTGACACGACAAGGGGTAATGGCCTTAAGCTGAGAGTGGGTAGATTTATATTAGCTATAAGGAAGACATTTTTTATGATGAGGGTGGTGAGGCCCTGGCACAGGTTTCCTAGAGAAGCTGTGGTTGCCTCTTCCTTGGCAGAGTTCAAGGCCAGGATGAATAGGGTTTTGGGCACCCTGGTTTGGTGGAGGGTGTCTCTGCCCATGGCAAGGGGGGTGGAACTAGGTGATTTTTGAGGTCAATTCCAACCTAAACCAGTCTGTGATTCTATGACCTGTCCTAAGTCACACAACAAAAATAAGGCCTTCATGAGGGATTAAGGTGGAAGAAACCATAGAAAAGAAGAACAGATACAAGAACCAGTAACATGATGCCAGAAATACACACCACCCATAGTATGGAATATATGGCCATGCAGTTTTCTGGAGACCTGGATGCCTTCTACTTTATTAGAATAAAACATAGTACTAGCTTGGTGTTGTGTTTTCTTTCTTTTATTAAATCCTGTCTGCTCATATACCTTCATTACATGACTCAATATAGACATGTGTGGCTTGTTTCCTGTAGATGGGGTGTATTGCCATGGGGTGTTGAGGTTCTGTGACTGGCACACCCAAATTCATCAAGGCACATTTTCAGGTTCTGCTAGTTAAGCAAAGTGAACTCCCCAGAAGCATGCACGTCTGGGGGATTAGTGGCCTCCCACTGTGTTGGACAATAGCTCCTAAAAATATTAAGATGTTAAAAACTGTGTCTGTGTGGCTCCGTTTCCTGTATGCCTGAAAACACCTCTGATCATAGTAGAGTGGCATTTGTCCTTGGCAATGTGCACAATAAATTGGAGTTTGTATTACTGACATGGCAACGGTTTGACACTGTACAGACTGACATGATTTGTTGGTAAGTTCTCAGAAGAAGCTGCTGCAGATGCTGTGCTCAGACCTACTTATTAACCTGTGTCTCGCACTGACATGATACACAGTAGGCAGTTATGGCATCTGATCTTGGCACCTCTCATTCTGTGCCACTTTTCCATCTCAGTCCACAGTGCTGTCACGTGGGAGCGCGTGCAGATGAAATGAAATGTAGTGAGCCTGAATAGATGGGGTGTTGGAGCACATGTCTGAGTTGTGTGTACTGCCGTGGATGTGCCTGCTTTCACATGGCTATTCAGGGACTGTTATTTAAAAGCGTTAAAGAATTTGGTTTTAAAATGTTAGAGTCCCTTAAAATGGCAAAGGGAAATCAATCACAGCTGCTAGGATAGTTTTTAATGCTCTTGTGTCTAGTCACTACTGCAGAAGAGAAATCCTAAAAGTATGCAACCAAGAGAAGAGAAGTGGCCACCTGTGGGTGCCATCTGGTGGCGAACATTCTGATCCCGGTCCAGCAAAGCTTTTGAATGCCACCTTGTCTCTAAAGCGTGAGCAACCTTAGTAAGTGTGTGGGTGCATTACTGAGTCCCAGACGACTGGGTTGGGCACGTTGGAAGAATGAGTTCTAATGCAGATCCTCCAATGGAGACTGTATGAATTTTTGTCCTTCAAGTGAAGTAGGACTTGTAACAACCCTGAGGAGGATAGACCATTTCTTGATTAGGAGAAAACTGGAGAACAAAGCAGAGTCCTATTGTGAAGTCCTAGGACACTCAGGAAAGAATGGAGGTGCTGCAGATAGAGCTCAGCTATTTTCTTTCTGGTACCTTTGCCACAAATGTGTATTTCTGTTCTTGTGAAAACTCAAAATATTATTTAAAAGCTTTTGGGTGGTAATTACACAGATGTGTGCAGAGGGGGCCATGCTCAGAGCTGTACTAGCACAGCACTGTGCCTGGGCTCAGATGTCCTGCAACCCATGACCCCAGGCATATACTAACTGGGACTCCTGGTTCTGGTCATAGAATCATAGAATCATAGAATGTCATGGGCTGGAAGGGACCCCAAGGATCATGGAGCTCCAACCCCCCTGCCACAGGCAGGGCCACCAACCTCCAGGCCTGGATCTACACAAGGTTGCCCAGAGCCCCATCCAACCTGGCCTTGAACACTTCCAGGGATGGGGCATCTACTACTTCTCTGGGCAGCCTGTTCCAGCACCCCACCACTCTTTCTGTAAAAAACTTCCCCCTAATACCTAATCTAAACCTTCCTTCCCTTAGTTTTAATCCATTCCCTCTTGTCCTGCCATTATCTGCCCTTTAAAAAAGTTGAATCCCTTCTTGCTTATCAGCTCTCTTCAGGTACTGGAAAGCTGCAATGAGGTCCCCCCGCAGCCTTCTCTTCTTCAGGCTGAACAAGCCCAGCTCCCTCAGCCTCTCTTTGTAGGGCAGGTGCTCCAGCCCTCTAATCATCCTTGTGGCCCTCCTCTGAACCCTCTCCAACAGTTCCACATCTTTCCTGTATTGGGGGCCCCAGATCTGGACACAGTACTCCAGATGGGGCCTCACGAGGACAGAGTAGAGAGGGACAATCACCTCCCTGGTCATAGGTACCAGAGCTCAGGGCTCTCCTCACTTGTTTGTGGAGACTTGAAAGTCTAAAGAAATACCTAAATGCCTACAGTTAACCCTCTCCCGTCTGTGCTCTGCTCCTAATGGATGGAGCTCGATGGGAGATGCTGCTGCTTCTTGTTTCTCATCAGTATTCAGTCGAGGAGGGGCCCTGCTTTCATAAGGCTGCTCACGGAGGAGGCGAGACACTATCTGCCGCTGTTTAAGGTAACTCACTGGCTTTGCCTGAAACTACTGTACCATCTTTTCTGCTGGAAAACATTAAGGATAATAACCTGTGGCAGAGGGACAGTTGCCCAGAGGCCAGAGGGAAAGAGGGAAGGGCAGAGCGAGGGGCTGTGCTCACAGCACAGCAATCTGGGAAGGGGCTGTCTGTCCGGAGCAGTCTGCAGGCTCCTTCCCACCTCCCTCATCCATTGCCTGCAAGCTCAGAGGCTGCTGTAAAGTGCTACCATGGAGGCTTAACGGCAAGGCATAAGATTTCTTACCTCATATAAACCGAGCAGAAAATGGTGTGATAAGATTAAAACTGAGGTAAAGGCTTAGAATTCCCTTTCTTTCTCTAGCAAGAAAGCAAAGTTTTTATCTTAATTTCAGTGCTACATGCATGACTTTAGTATTCAGGCGAACATTTCTCCTGAACCATATTATCTTGGTGCTGTTCAAAATCCCGTACACCACAAAGTACTAGATATCATTCCCCCACAGAAAGCACAGTGGGGAATAAGCAAATAAAGTTGAAACAGATAAAGATCCAAGTATTGATCTCTGCTTGTGTTGCCTAATAGAGCGTAGCTGCAAAGGAATATTGTAGTTACTGATGGAGGAGAAATCGAAATAATCTGGCTATCACTTTACATGTCTCTGTATTAGATGGGTCATGTAGGCTAAAGAGTGCTCGGGATTTACCCAAAGTAACAACAGATTTTCATGAGGCGTATAGATTTACAGCAGCCTTCAGGAACGTGCTACAAGAAGCACTTCAGTCCCCTTAGCAGTGACTTCAAATGGGCTAGCACAGCAGGGTTTTGTTGTGAACTCAAGGCAGCTCCCCCACGCTTCTCTGCCTACCTGAAACGTGTGTTATCTTGCAGCTTCCAGGTGTGGGCTGTCAGCCCAAATGTTCTTGCTGAAGTTAACACTGGGGTTTTTCTGCTTATTTTTAGTGTTAAATTAGTATCAGAGACCACATGTGAAAGGCCGTATTTTTCTAACGTAACCATTTTACTGTATTTTCAAAAGTTTATCTGAAATTGCTTGGGAAGACCACCTTCATTATGCAGTTAATTCATAGTAGCCCCCAGAGGTGCAGCTGTATCTGAGAAATAAGAATAGAAATGACGTTTTCTGACTCAGCTGTGATGGTTATCACTCTCACGGATAAAAGGGTTTTATTACAGCTTTACTTCTGCTCAAATCATAGAACCTGTAGTTATAGGAAGTCAAAATGGATTTCATCTGGCTCGTACATTATCAACAATTGTTAACGGAGCTTCAGTTACAAGGACAAATTGCAAGGCAGAAATGAAGACCTCGAGGACAAATGGAGTTTCATACCTGTAATTTAGAGTGCAGTTTGGCTCACAAAATCTTTGCAATGTGCAATAAATGGGAGCCTTTCCTGACTTTCAGATCAACTTTCAGTTGAAGTTTTCAGAGCCAGCAGATAGGAAGAAAGTAATTTTGTGCTTGGAAACTGAAAAAAAATCTTATCTGAAAGCCCTCTGGACATTTTGAATACATGGTAGTGTGATGCAGTTACTTTTCATTATGCACAAACATCACCCTCATGGTTTACATTATTCATGCAAACAAGATGCTGTAAATGCTGTCTCCTCCAGAGCCTCTTAGAGAGGAGGCTTCAGTTGTGCCTTGGAAACTGCAGGCTCTCTTCTTGGATTTGATTTGCAAGGAAATACTAAGAGACTGCTTTGACGTTCCTACGAGTAAAGAGATATTCCTACAGCCACTTGTAGGAGCCCCACTGAAGGCACAGGAAATAGGTGTGGGCAGGGAGTACTACCTACAGGGATTGCAGTAGCATTTCAGGACCTAAAAATATGTTCAACCTTACAGCCACAGAGGCTGTCTGCAGAACAGTGATGAATGTCTTTTCAGCTCGAGAGGCTTATGAGAAAAACTCACATGTTTTATAAACTGAAACACCTAGCAAGAGCAGCATGTAGAAGGCGTATGTGGACAGTGTGCTACAAGCTGATCATACTGAATTCCTATACATTTATTAATCTGTAATTCACTTAGAGCACTGGAGTGACATCCCTATTCTGAAAACTGCACTAAATTGATTGTGTGGTGGAAGGGCAGGTGGGATAGGAGACAGAGCAAACAAGGTAAGATTAAGGATGATTAAATTGGAAGGCAGGCATAAATTCCAACACCAAATCTCAGGCAGAATCCTTTATCAGGAAAATCCTTCTTTCCTGTCCTCTCACTTTTTTTTTTTTCCAATTCATTCATTTTTTTGTGCCAAAAGCAATGCTATAATCCTGTTGCTGTAGACTTTAGCAGGCCTACAGTCCCTGAAACAGCTTCACGCCATGAAATGCGGTAGCATTTTTCTGAATGGGAGAAAGCAGTGGGCCTTAAAGATCAAGTGACTGCTGCAAAGATGTTAGTGCGATTGACTGACCAGGGACCTGAAGAAACACTTTACCAAAAAATTTAACTGTAAAGTTTTGCTTACAGCCCATTGTTTCAGTGTGCTTTAAACTAAGAGCACACGGAGTGTTTCCCTGCTTCCAGCCTGTTGCACCTGTAGCCCTTTTCTCACTTCTCACAGTTGACATGCACTGCGAGACAGTAAAGTCTATATTCTTTTTCCTAAACTGATATTGAAACATAGGTTATGGAATAACCAACTTTTAAATTCTATTTCATACACCATTGACTAGAAATTCTCACGGCTTCATTGCAATCCAGATCTCTTTTATTAAAAGGCATTCTTTCAGTCCCAGTGTGAGATCCTTCTGTATTGTGAGTTATTATACACTAAATATGTGTGCTAATCCAAATGAAACTAACTTCCCTTGGGTATTTTGATAGCCTACAGTCAGTTGAATCTGGGCAGAAGCTATAGAACCTGGATTAACATACAGCTCTGTTTTGACTGACATAATTTACTTATTCTGCTTCAAAACAAAAATATTTATCCTTAAATATGGGCTGGAAAGGATTACTTCTAATGAAGCTGCTAGGGTTTTTTTCTGGTTTCTATTTAAGAAAATAGTGATTGGATTTGTGTAATATTCACTTACATTCTGTGAAAAGATGGTACACTTTTGTCCCTTACACAGTGTAGTGAGATTTCTGTACCTAATTGAAGCCACTAAAATGTTATAGGCATTAAATTTGTGTTAATGAGGTGTTCATGAATGCAAGGAAGAACAATAGCCTGTCACTTCCTCATGAACTGATCTGACAATTTTGCTGTGCTTGGGGTATGAAACAAAAAAGCTGTAGAGATGTTGTCATTAGTAAGATTTATAGCAGCAAAAGCTATGGTGACATAGGCCTGTTAGGATTACAATTAGATGTAAAAGATCATCCAAAAGAGTACAATTGCAGGCAATCTATCTAATCAAATATGCGGAAGTGACACTTTTCAGAGACACACTGGGGAAAAGAAATCCTGTTCTCCTGTGGTGTCATTTACAGATGGTGCTAGTGGCCTTGGGGTTGCCTTCATAGATATAAATATACTTTGTTTCTCTGTAGCATATTACTTGTCTTCCATGGGGTTTTTTTTTGACCTTTAGCCAATAAATAACATTACTGTATGTATGAGAATTAGTTTATGCTATTTCAAGATGGTTTAGACTCATGTTTGCCTGGAGAACTTGACCAAATAAGAGTTCATATTCAACAAACATGTTGTAAGAGTGCTTCTTATCTTGCTTTCGTTCATAAAGGATGCTCTATGACTAAATTAGGGATTCTAGCATGGTGAGTGACAGTCCACTTTCCCAGGACCTTTATAGAAAGCAAGTACATTTTGCATCCTAGATGTAGCTCAATCTGAGCATCTAATTGTCACTGAATACTGAATATTGAAATAATTACCATAATCCAAGAAAACTAATTGCTTCTTTGAGTAAACAGCTACAATGACTAAGCTCGTGTTAGAAAAAAAAAATCATGCAGATTATCTTCTTTGTGCTTCAGGGCTTAGACTAATCAGCTGGGGGAAAAAATGTTGTTCAGTGACATATAGATTCACAATTGGTCCCGCTTTAGGTAGTTTATTTTTTTCCTTGGAAACAGTAATGACCAATATTGGAAACAATAGTCTATTTAAACTACTGATTTATTGTGGTTCATTTTTGTATTTTTTCATAGAAACTCTATTTAAGAGGACAACTTTTCATCATTATGGTGTTGCACAAAGACTGGTTTTGTGTCCTCTTGTGTAGGGAATGCATATTCCTCACTGCCTATATTTCTGAAAGCTATGGATTTACAAATATTGTTCTAAAAATAGCTTTTCTAATAAATAGTTCTATAGATTTGTGTTCTTCTTAAATGAAAACAGGAAAAAAGGGAATGCAGGCATTCTCTACCAAAATCCAAAGACAGTGTAGCAAGTAACTGGAAAGCATAACATTATATCATGCTCTAGTTCAGCTTTAATTGTTGCAAGTAAAAGTTTTTCACTGTCTCATTGCTATTACCTTCTGTGGTAAGGAAGGAATAAGCAGGTTTTGATGGTATTTGAGTGAAGTACTGCAGCCTGTGCTAAATGGGACACCAGACTCCTGCATTTTTAAGCTATGGAAGTGTGAAAAATTAATTCACATTCCACTCAAAACTGGGAAAATCAAGATGAGCAGGTCTGTTTTCTCACACAGCAATAAAATTTTGAGGACACCATCTATATCCTTTATTCAAACTACTGTATAAGTCTGTGCATAAAACTGCATCCCTTGAGGGTATAGATTACCCATAATGAAGGAGCCTTTTGAGGCATCTACTAGGAGTTTTACTCTTTGAGAGCTTAAAGTTATCTTAGAAAATGAGTGCAAATGTGATAAACTGTCATTCATCTCCTTTCAGTTGCTCTATAATTCGTTCCATCTTTTCTTTGTTATGCCAATATCTTTTGATTCCTTGTGTGGATGCCCATGTTTTTCTCTATGAGTGTCTTCTAGTTCCTTTTAAACACTTTTCCAAGTTGCCTAACTTGTGAATAAAATCAGTTGATTTTATTCTTTAAAAACTGCCTATAAAGTGTCACACTGCTATAACTGACCTACATTCACCTTTTAGTTCTTCTGGTTTATGGACAAACTTGCCCAAATAAGAAAAATGTTTGAAACTTTGGCTGCTGAAATATAATCACAGAGCATTATATTTCAGAATTCAAGTCATACCTGCAACTCTGTGGACCCCACAGACAATGAGGCAACTTTTTTCTCAACAGCCTAATGGCCATTTTAATGATTGTTTTAGAATATTAACTGTGCAGAAGTTGGATGTGTCTTCTTTAAAGCTGTCTTGAGGGAGATTTTTGTAGGCCATAGAGAAAGATTTGGCACTTCCAGAGGGATGTTTATCTCACTTATTTTCTGATGAAATGAATCACCCTTAGGAACAGACCAGATTTCGCCTTTCTATATCGTAAAGCAACTATTAGTATCAACCGTATGCCTACATTTTAGATTATAGAAGTGAGATGAGAGGAATCTCACACAGGGGTTCTATGTACTTCCTCAGGCAGTCAGTAGGCACAATGACTTATTTACCTTAGGGTTAAAGCTGCTTCAAGACAGTAATTTTAAAACCAGGGTTTTGGATTGCCTAAAAGCAAAGTCAGTGCAGTGAAAATTGTTCTTTTCAGGTATTACCTGCCCTCAGTGGAAATGTATAAACTAATTCAGAAATACAGATCCTAGTATTTCATCTCAAAAAAGTCTAACTTGGGCATTTTGCTTTTATGCCCTGCGTCGTAACATCCTTTAAAAAAATTACTTTCTATTGTGTGCAAGTACCTCTTTTGACCGTGATGACAAAGAGTGACCACCAAGATAAATATATTTCTTCTGTCTACATTATTTTATGCTTCTTGTTACATATGATACAAGTTCTATATTGCAGTGATAAGAGTGGGCTTCTTACCCTTTTCCTGGCACCCCGTCTTTGATTTATTCTTTATTCCATGTTTCCATTACCAGCATCATGCTTTCTGTCACGGTCAGTTGTATCTTAAATCTCTACTGAACTCCCTGTAGTCCTAGGGGTAAGACTGTGCAAAAGTCTGTTTGCAGGATTGGAAGTTTAAGGCTCAAACTCCTGGATTTTACTTGATTTAAAGGGCAATGCCCAAACCCGTTGTTATTAAATGTGACAGGGCCTGACAGAGCCTTAATCAGTTTCCTCTCTTCTTTTTTCTACAGTGATCAGTGAAAGAGAAAAAAATTAATTGAAAACTGTGGTCATAAAACTCATGAAAAGCAGCAAGATGAAATATAGACTATAAGCAGTACATTAAATGTGTTTTGATTCCTTTTTTTTATGTGTATGAATGATCATACTTCAGGCCAACAGTGATCCTTTATCACTATTTCCACTGCTTGAGTAAAAGATAATATCAAAGTGATGGCCTTTAAATGTTCTGTATTATGAAATATAATCTTTTTCATATAATGATAATTCAATAAATAATATATCCACATTAAAACGTTGTGCTTTGTAATACAGTTCTTCTTCTGTCCAAGTTATGTACTTTATGAAACGAAGTGTTTGAATTCAATAATAAATATTTACTTTTAAAAAGTTATCAATACCTTCCAGCCTGGCTATGCTGATGCTGGTAGGCATGATTTTTTAACATAAACACATATGTAAGGGACACAGGGTATATATTTGAAAAGTTCCTGGCCATGGGACCAAGTAATGAAAAGTTTTTATGAGAGTCAGTAGAGGTTGACTTTCTCATCTTTGGTCACCATACAGGTCAGGGTTGCTTCCTGGTTAATTAATTCAGGCTTTTCTTCTAGGGGGGCACTTGGTAATCCTTAGCTGTCCATTGCAAGAGGAAGCTTATAGATCTCAGGAAAGGTTTATGGCTTTTTCTGTACAAATCTCTTCTAGACATGGACACACCTTGTTCTTTTTCTTTCTGGAGTGTTTTAATCTTGCATTCATTGTTGGTAACAATTCCAATTCCTTCTTGGACTACAGCTATAGTATGGGTCTAGGAGCTGTAGACATAGGATGATCTGAAGAGATCATCTAACTATCTCAGTGGCATTCAGTTATAAGTGCCGTATATGAATGATGTAGTGATATGTATGCGCTTAATTCCACTCTGCATTTGATTTGTGCCTCTGTGCCCACAAAGATGTATTGGCACACTCCCTGAGCATCTTCCAGCACCTGTGGTAGGGCAGGAACATTAACAAAACTGTGGTTGGGAAGTTTGGCCGTGAGCTGGCAATCCTGAACTTCAAGAATGAACTGAACTGCAAGATAACTGCTTAAAATAGACAGTAACACTTGTCACAGGAAGGAGAAATTTTAAGAGTGGTATAAACCCACTTTTGCCTAGTGCTCCAAATTTATCTGGGGCAGAATATCTTAAGGTAGGTGAGATTCCCAGCAGGAGTTAGTCCCAGAACTGAATGGTGCTTGGCTTGAGCTAGGTTCTATTTTTGGAGTTACAATTTAATTTTCTTCTGAGTCTCTGTAAGACCTGTGGCACTAAGGAAATGCAGCAATACAGGTGGAGACATGCAAAAGGTATTGGTGTCTTGGGGTATGGCAGTATAATTGACACCTAGAGTGACCTGTAAAATTCTCTTGAGGTTTTGTCACGCATGAGTAATGTAAGCCATTCTGAAACTAAGCCTTCCAATTCCTTTATATGTATCATGGGTGTCTATTTTTTTATGCTTAGCTTCTGTCATTTCACTGAGCAATTAACCTTTTCTTTGCCTAGAAAGGTTTTGATGTGCTTATTGAATGGTCATGTTTAAAAGAACTGAAAATAGGGATATGTAATACAAACTCCTAAAGATCTTGGTCTTTTTTGTCTTTGCTCATTCTAAGCTATTCCATTGAAATGTGAAAAGTCTGGAATGCTGATGCTTAAAACAAGGAAGATAGGACATTTTTTTTTGGTAATGATTGCAGTGCCCATCAGTGCTGTGTGAGTGAGAGCAGCATTGCTAACAGCAGCACTGAAGATTTGCTCTAAGGACAGTTTGTGGCAGTCACCCGAGCAACCCTGCAGATAGATAATGCAAGGTTAGGCTGCTTCTCCACTAACCCCTCTCTTCTTATCATATAGATAAACTTCTCCATAGCTTTATTAGGAACAATTCAGCTGAACTTGTGCCACTCCTGATGCAGTGAGCTCCAGTAAAGTAATTGTGTAATGCAATGGTGAAATCAAGCAATTTCTTTTTTATGCCAAAATAAAAGTTAGGCAACTGGCCAGGAAACAGGAAAAGAAACTTTACTGGTAAGTATGACTATTTTCCCCAGCTTTAATTTTGGGGAGAAAGTTGGCTGGTGTTTATGACTCAGCAGCTAGAATGTTCTTGTCTCTACTAGTAGCTGCCAACTATAACAAACGCAGCAGGAAGGTGCCCCTCTTTGGCTGCAATACCTCAGCAAACTTGCTTATCTGTAGCTGGACTATATTATGAGGAATCAGTGTCAGGTCTCAAAAAAGGGGTGTCACTGATCTCCTTCGAAAAGTCTTTTGTTTTCAGTGTTTGAGGAAAAAGATCACAGGGTTGTGTGTCAACTGTTTGACTTTCGTGTAGAGCCTAGCTGTACAAACCAAAGGTACAACCTCAGTGACAGAAGGTGATAATAATGGTGATGTCCCTGATTAAGCTTTCTAAATATTAGTCTTAAAAGAGTTAATAATTATTATTTCTCTAGCTAATGTCAAAGACAAAAGCCATGTCTGTGCGTGTTCAAAGAAAATAGAGTAAACCAACTAAGTTACTGCATCAGTTGCTTAAAGAAAAACAAGGTCTGAAATATCCAGTCAGCTTTTATGTAGTAACTCATACTTTCTCATGATTTTATTGTGCATTATCTATCCTCCGTAAAAATACAGTAATTAGTGGTAGAAGGAGAGTGAGTGTCAGCTAGAAATTGGAGATTGGCAAAGGACATGCACATGATTAAAACTACCTCTGCCATATCAATTTCATGTGTAAGCATTTCAGGATTCATAAGTGCAGTGAATGTGTGGTCTGTGCTGTTGAGATGGCCTTGGCAGTGCTGCTCAAAATTTCTTTCATCTTACCTGAGTACCCATGGACTAGTCACTGTCTGGTGTGAGGGTAAGATCATAGAACCATAGGATATCCTGAGTTGGAAGGGACCTGTAAGGATCATCAAGTTCAACTCCTGGATCCACACAGGGCCAACCAAGTCAGAGCATGGGACTGAGCACATTATCCAGACACTTCTTGAACTCATTAAAACTCAGTGCTGTGACCACTTCCCTGGGCAGCCTGTTCCAGTGTCTGACCACCCTCTCAGTAAAGAACCTCTTCCTGCTATCCAACCTAAACTTCCCCCGTCTCAGCTTCATACCGTTCCTGCAGGTTCTATCACTGGTCACTAAAGAGAGATCTGCACCTGTCACTTTGCTCCCCCTCATCAGGAACCCATAGACCATGATGAGGTCTGTTTTCAGTCTCCTTTTCTCTAGGCTGAACAAACCAAGGGACTTCAACCTCTCCTCATAAGCCTTCCCCTCCAAATCCTTCACCATCTTTGTTGCCCTCCTCTGGACAATCTCCAATAGTTTTGTGTCCTTCTTGTACTGTGACACCCAAAACTGCACACAGTACTAGAGGTGAGGCTGCACCAGAGCAGGGTAGAGTGGGACAATCCCCTCCCTGGACTGGCTGGCAATGCTGTGCTTGATGCACCCCAGGATACAGTTGGCCCTTTTGTCTGCCTGGACACACCGCTGGTTTGCTGTCAACCAAAACCCCCAAATCCCTCTCAGCGTGGCTGGCCTCCAGAGTCTGATCCCCCAGTCTGTATGTGTAACCAGGGTTGGTTCTTCCAAGGTGCAGAATCCAGCATGAAGATGAAATGCAGGAGACATGGATATTTCATTTAAAAAGTAGCAGTTAAGAAGAAAAAGTAGTGATGCTCTTCTAGATAAAGCCTTTTATCTCTGGAAGTGGGAGCTATGGGTCAATTTCTTTCTTGGCCTGCCAGTGCTCAAAGACAATCTTCCAGGAGCATGCCATGAGAAGTGGTATGGAATAGTCCTGGAAAAATTCCCGAAAAGTTGAGTTGCTCTTAGGGATTTCTATCTCTTTTTGAGTGCAAAATGAATCCAGCCATCTGTGTCTGGATTTGTGCAGCCATGCAAAACCCATGAAAGAGCAAGTATCACAGGGAATATGCCTCTGCCTATTACCAAGGGTGCTGAATGAGAGGACTGCATGCAGATCCTGTTGTATCACACTCTACAAGCAACTAGTGCAGAGGCTGACCTGGGCTGTGGTAAACAGGTACCTAATGTTGCCACTGCACACTGTTACTCTTTTTTCTCCTTCCAAGAAAGCAAAGAGGGAGGCAGTGATTGTGTGCACATCTCAGACCAGAAAGCTGGTCCTCGGGAAGACGTGTCCCGGGCCCCTGAGGGCATATCTGTCCAGGGTTGGGACTTGACTAGCTGAGTATGGTAGCGAGCACAGCAAATGGCTACCAGCCACTGTGGCCAGAGTCTCAGTCCTCCAAATAATTTCTTGTACCATGAGAATTTTTTAACCTCTCTGTAGCAGGAATCATATTTTAATAAGGAGACTGTCTCTTGGACTACTTGTCCTCCCTTGCCATGTACCTCATGCCTCTCTCTTTGGATTAACATATTTTTTTTGGTGATAGTTATAACAATTGCTTACAAAGAAAACAAACATTAGGAAGACAAGAGTGATAATGAGAGCTCTGTACTCATGTATTTGCTTACATATATGATCCAATATTTAGGACTTTTCATCCTTTGATTTGATGATCATAGCTTTTAAGAACACAGTGAATACTGTGATGTATGCAAGCCATGGGAGCACAGTTTCGTCTGATCACATTTGTCATGTTATGTAATGAAATTCTCTGTTCTTCCAAAGACCTTATTATCTGCATCAGCATTAAGCATGTGTTAACATTATTACTTAATGTTTGTAATGTTTGTTGCCCAGGGGTCCCAGTCAAGATTGGGACCCCCACTGTGCTAAGTGCTGTATAAACATGCACAATTTAAGGAAAGATGTGACCTGCAAAAAGAGGCAAAGGAGACAATAAAATAAATCTGTTTTGAGATTGTACACATTTGAGCTGTGTAATTGTTGTCATAAGTTGGTAGATGGCCTCATTTGTGCCTCAAGGCAACATTAATTATCTGACTCTTCATTTTACAGGCAAAACAGCAAAGATGGGTTTTGAGCAGTGACTTGGATTAAAAAAGGATATACATGTTTATCTTAGTTTAGGAATTCAGGGTTGAAGTTGCTTCTGGGCAGGAAGCTCAGTGACTTCTGGAGCATCTGGTAGCATGGTCTGCTGGTAGAACAGGAAAGCAAGGGAGATGCATGGCAGGATGCAAGAATCAGGCATCTGATGGAAATACTGGCTTGATTTACTGAAATGCTGGCATTCAGTAGAAGATTTAAGGGATAAATTCCAGTGTGTTGTAATTAGAATCACAGAATGGTTTGGGTAGGAAAATACTTTTAAAGTCCAACCCCCCTGCCATAAGCAGGGACATCTTCAACTAGATCAGGTTGCTCAGAGCGCCATCAAACTTGACTTTGAATGTTTCCAGGGATGGGACATCTACCACCTCAGTTGGGAAGATGGGCTAGAAAAATTGCTTTGAAAGATGATATTTTCCCTAAGTTGGAGAGAGACTGCACAACATATACAGATCTCTCCCAGAGGAGTGGATGAGAGAGAAGGGCTCACAAATCTGCTGTTACTGTGTTAGTGCTTGTCTGGTAGGAGTGAAGACCCAGTGATGCAGCCCGCAGCAAGAGTGACAAGAGAGTGCTGTGTTGAATTTTTAGCAATGTCACATAATGTGGGGAGCACTGAGGTTTCTGCTTTGGCTGCTTGTACCTGTCAATGACTCCTCCAAAGGACGGTGCACAGCAGGTGCGTAGATGCAAAAAGGCAAGGAATGGTGATGGTCAGAAACACAGCCATTGCAATGCTTGGGAGCTGGTATTGTTTTGAAAGGAAAAATTAAATTTACTGACAGTTCAAATGCAGACAAGCCTACCAGATTATTGATGCTATTTAAAAATCTGTTTCTCCTTCTAATACTCCAAGGGCAAGAAAGCTAATTAAGTCTGTGGGCTTATTTTGTTACTTGATTTCAAAACATTTAAATACTTCATTTGGTTAGATTCTGGATATAAAAGTACTTGCAGACCCCTATTGACTAAAAGCAGGGACTAAAAACTTGAGTGCAGAATTTGGAAAGTTTTTGCAAGAGTATTGCTACAATAACTATACTACCACAAAAAGCCAGTGGTTGTTTTGTTAGTGTGACTTGATTGCCAGTGTTAACACACCCCCAATTTAATTTCACCGTTTTCCGCCAGCACTAGAGCAGAGACTAGTTAATTTTTTATTTTGTTCCATCTTTCCTTCTGGCTACAAATACATCTCAAAGGGGCTGCCAAAGTTTAAATGATCATGGTGTTGATCAGTGATTTCTTATTTATGGATGGTTTTTCTTTTCCATTTGTCTATTCATTTCTTTTAATGAATTTGGTTTTGTGACTCATTTGTTCATCTCAGAGACAGGAGCATAAATAAGGGGAGAACATAAAACTCAGCTCCTTGAAACAGAAATCTGTGGAGTGTCTTTCTGGAAGTGTGGGAGAGAGGCTGAGACACAAGGACACCAAATCTCATCAGTCTCTGTTAGCTGCTCCAACTAAAGAAATAAGGCTGACTGACAGACAGAACTTTTAACAGAAGTCACTCATCTCTTCATTTTAACTTTTAATAAAGGTACATCATTCTGAGATAGGACAAAAAAAGGTGTTATAAAATCTGCAGTATCACTGAAAACCGAGACTAGGAGTAGCAATGCAGAGAATCACTGGTGATAGAAGAGTTCTGCTATGACTAAACTACTAATTCTTCCTTTATCTGATCTGCAGCACCTGGCAGAGTCGATAATTGGTGTTCTGTATGGAAATAATAACTTTTTCTGGAAAATATTAGGAATGTCATCTTCTGTTATTTTAGATGAGGAAGCAAAGAACATTTCTCTGACAGGGATGTTGAGGAGTCAACAGTATATTTGAAATATTAATAATGAAAAATGTACAAATGTAGTACTCAATGTCATTTCACACTGATATCACCTTTAGGGGCTTAATATATGGAAACAGAATTGAAAAAACTTTTTTAAATTTTTGAAACATTATTTGAATTTCTACTTGCATTTTTCTTATGAAAAATAAATTAATAAAATGCCTTAATTTATTTTTAAAAAGCTGAGGACACATAACTCCTCTTGAGCCCTCAAGGTTAATTTAAAGGATTTATTTGGACTTTCAAAGCCCTTTGACATAGTCTTTCATAAAGTTGTTAAAAAGCTACTCACTTGAAGTGACATCAAGATTGCAAATTAAAAACACATGGGAATTAAAAGACGGATTTTCAACATGACAAACTGTTACCAATTTTTTGTGCTGGGTGACTCTGAGGACAAATCATAAAATATAAAACTTTTTTGTGAAAAGTGTACTAGAGAGAATGCAAGTGATAGTAATGCATTACCTTTCATTGCTAGTAATACTGTGTGTGGGTTTCATAGTCTCATTTTATAAAGAAATGGGAAAGTGAGAAGGTAAGAGGGTGATAAGAGGTAGGTGATAAGCTTTATGAGAGAAGATTGTATTTTCTTCTTGTGGTTTAGACATCTAAAACAAGAAAGAAATGCTCTTCTCTTCTTTTAGTGTAGAAAGGAAACAAACAATGCACTAGAAATAGCATGGTGGTAGCATAGCCAGTAATTGATGCTACAGGGAAGATAAATTTGTAGCTCAGAATGAATATCCAGGTGGGATTTACTGCTGTAAGTCATCACTGAACAAAATGAACAAAACCTTTCTCTTCCCAGATATGTCTGTGAAGAGCAGTCTTGTGGAGATTTTCTTTTATTTCCTCCACAAGGAGGGACCTCTTTCTCAAACCAGATATTGCTGAAATATATTTCAAGACAGGGTCAGTTTTTGGAACTTCTTTTCAGGAGAGTAACTTAATCTGGTTTTAACTGTAAGTTTTGTTCATCTGATCACAGAAAATTCTAGTTTATTTGTCCATACAGGGTGCCTTGTTTCTCTAAATCATCTGGTATTTGCCACAGCTGGTGGTGAGATCAATGTTTCACGGACTCAGCCATGATGACTTTGAGCTCAAAGGAGTGGTGGAGCAGGGACCTTGTGGTGTCTTGGATGTCAATAGTCAGCAGGAAGTCAGGTGTCCCTGGCTTTGCAGCTTCTCAGCTCCTCCAGGATACGGGACCAACTGTGGTGACTGGCTGTACCTGTGCAGAGTAGCCAGCATTTGCAAAACATATGCCAGGAGCTGATGAACATGGACAGCAGGGCTGACCTACTTTGACTGATTGTGGCTGACACGCAGGAACACCGCGCTGCCATCCAGCGAGACCTGAACAGGCTGGAGAGCTGGGCAGGGAGAAACCTAATGAAATTCAACAAGAGCAAGTGTAAAGTCTTGCACCTGGGGAGGAATAACCCACTGTATCTGTACAGGCTGGGGGATGACCTGCTGGAGAAGAGCTCTATGGAGAAGGACCTGGGGGTTCTGGTGGATGACAGGTTTGCTATGAGCCAGCAGTGTACCCTGGTGGCTAAGAGAGCCAAGGGGATCCTGGGGTGCATCAGGAGGAGTGTGGCCAGCAGGTCTAAGGAGGTGATCCTCCCCCTCTACTCTGCCCTGGTCAGGCCCCACCTGGAGTACTGTGTCCAGTTCTGGGCTCCCTGGTGTAAAAGGGACAGGGATCTCCTGGAGAGAGTCCAAAGAAGGGCTACGAAGATGATTAGGGGCCTGGAGCATCTCCCCTATGAGGA
>VZTU01002972.1:0-72514 GCA_013400835.1 Zapornia atra | reverse complement strand
ATCTGTGCCTTATGAGCTAGGGAGTCTGCTTTGGCAGGGGGGTTGGACCCGATGATCTCTTGAGGTCCCTTCCAACCCCTATGATTCTGTGATTCTGTGATTCTGTGACTGGAGGATCAAAATATGGGGATTTGGGTAGAGAGATGAAGGATTTGTAGTGAGGAAGGATGGTCAGAGAAAAAGGACTGTGGTGATGAGAGGACTGGAGCACCTCTCCTATGAAGACAGGATGAGAGATTTGGGGTTGTTCCGCATAGAGAAGATGTCAGGGAGACCTTATTGCAGCCTTCCAGTGCCTAAAGGGTGCCTACAGGAAAGCTGGGGAGAGAATGTTCATGAGGGCATGTGGTATATGACATGTGGTAATGGCCTTAAGCTGAGAGAGGGTAGATTTATATTAGATATAAGGAAGAAATTCTTCTCTGTGAGGGTGGTGAGGCACTAGGAGAAGTTGCCCAGATAAGCTGTGGCTATCCCCTCCCTGCCAGTGTTGAAGGCCAGGTTGGATGGGGCTTTGGGCAACCTGGTCTAGAGGAGGGTGTCCCACTCAGTCAGTTGGGTCTTAATTGATTCATCAATAGCTTGTGGCTCATGCTTAGTTCAGTAACAATTAGTAGTTCAAGGTCTAAACGTCAGATGGGCTGTTCCTGAGATTAGTTCATGTGCTGTATTCTGTCTGTTACTCAAGAAGTCACAAGTTCCATCTTTTCTGAAGAGTGTCACAAACCTGGTTTTAAAATGATGAAGAAATGTCTTATCTCCCTGTATGACGAGGCTCTCAACTACTTGTTCATCTTGTAGATGTGAGTGAATCAAGTAGATAACTGAACTAGTGTATTCTGTTTCTTTAAGAGTCTGTCCTGCACTGCTACTTATTTTGCAGTGATAGCAACTGAAGGTGCTCAAAATCTGTAGGTTGCTGCATTGTACACACCTTTTCAGTTGGCAAAGATGACAGCAGCAGTATTTAACACATACAGATGTCAAGGAGTACAATTGGAGAATAATATTTTTCTGTTTCTCATAGGAACAGCTCAATCATAACTTTGAGGGAGTGCTTCCTGTTGCTTACAGGCACTTAAGATGTAGTTGCAGATGTATGTCATGGTTCAGCCCGAGGTGGCAGGTGAGCACCATTACTGAAAAGAATCTGGCTTTGTCCTCCTGAATCTTGCCCTTTACATATTAATAAACATTAATAATGTCACCACCTCAGTCTCTTCTCCAAGCTAAAGAGGCCCAGCTCCCTCCGCCTTTCCTCATAAGGAAGGTGTTCCACTCCCTTAATCATCTTGGTGGCCCTGCACTGGACTCTTTCAACGAGTTCTATGTCCTGGAACTGAGAGGCCCAGAACTGGACACAATATTCCAGGTGCGGTCTCACTAGGGCAGAGTAGAGGGGGAGAAGGACCTCTCTTGGCCTACTAACCACCCCTCTTGTAATACACTCCAGGATGCCATTGGCCTTCTTAGCCACGAGGGCACATTGCTGGCTCATGGTCATCCTGCTGTCCACCAGGATCCCCGGGTCCCTCTCCCTACACTGCTCTCCAATAGGCCAGTCCCCAACCTATACTGATACCTGAGGTTGTTCTTCCCTAGACGCAAAACCCTACACTTGCCCTTGGTAAATCTCATTAAACTCCTCACCCAACTCCCCAGCCTGTCTAAGTCTTGCTGAATGGCAGCACGGGCCTCTGGTGTGTCAGCCACCTTAATTTTCTTTCTGGTAGCTGGCATGGTGCCGTGTTTTGATCTAGTATGAGAACAACATTACCAGCACGCCAATGTTAGGTAGTCGTAGTGTCTACACTAAGTCAAGGACTTTCTGCCAGGTGCAGAAGAAGCTGGGAGAGCCCAGCCAAGACAGCTGGCCCAGGCTGGACATTCCCTGCCACAGAATGTCATACACTGTATACAACTGGGGAAGCTGACTGGGAGCTCGGATTGCTGCTCAGAAACAGCTTCAGTTGTGGTTTGTGCTTGGTTTTTTTTAACTTCTGTATTTGTTGAGCAGATACACTTGTGCATCGCCTGGCTTTTATTGTTGTTGATGTTATTCTCTTCCTTTGTTACCCCATTAAACTGCCTTTATTTGTTTCCATTCTCCCTATAACCTTGGGGGGGAGGAGTGAATGAGTGGCTGCATGGTGCTTACTGACCGTCTGGGATTAAACCATGACACACATTTTGATGTCTTGGTTCTGCCCAGGCCAGAGTTATCTTCCCCAAGCAGCCAGCACAGGTGAGCTGAGTTGGCTTGGGCTGTTTTCCACATCACCTGACATCACTTCCCCATAAAAGGTTCAGGATGGGTGGCTCTGGGGCTGTCTTGGTGTGAGTGTGTGCTGGGTTGGACTTTGTGTTGTTGTAGTGGTCTCTGTTATCACTTTGTTGGGCTGGTAAGTGTTCCGTATCATCACCCTGTGTGTGCACGTTGCCCTGGCTCTGTGGCTGTTTCCCCCTTGTGGTGCTGGTCAGTACCGGTCCTGACCCCCACCTGTGGTGTGGGGTGCTCATCTGCTGCATGGGGCTCAACTGCAACAGTTGAAGCTTATCTTTTGATATACTAAAATGTGCCCTTTTCATTGATTTCCTCAGACTCATAAAGAATAGCTTTGGGTTTTGGTGGGTTGTTTTTGCATTATGACAAAGGGTGTGAGAGGTTTAAGAAGTCCTCTGTGTTTCTGTAGTGTTAGGAAAGAAAAGGTCTTGAGGATGTTTCAGCAATAGACTTTGCTAGAGTGCAGTCTGCTGATAGCTGTGTTCCCCTGTTAGTTTAAGTGTTTGGGTCACCAGTGGTTTACTTTTGAGAAGTTTAATGTATTTTCATCTGAGTGTTTTTTCACTTACAGATTTGTATGCAGGGAATGTAAGGAGCATTAAGGAGGCTGAACAAGAGAGAGAGACTGGTGAAGCCAGGCTTTTCCCTCCTTGAAACAGAAATGGGAACATTCAACAGCAAGTACCCTAGATCAAGAGGTCTCTGTATCCTGCTTCTGCCAGGAGAAGACAGAAGCTCTAATTGAAAGAATGAATGGAAGCAGGTGTGAAGTTGGGACAGTAGGAGGATGACCTCCTTGCCCATGCTGCCCCTCCCAGGTGCCTCTGAACAACAGGTATGAGGCTCTGGTTGAGGAAGGCCAGTCAAATGAGGATGTGGATGATGGGCAGCCTACACCAGAGGGGTCCCCACAGTTGGAAAGGCATACCACCCACATTGCAACCGCATCCACAAAGAAGAAAAGAAGGGTTACTTTTGTAGGTGACTCCCCTCTCAGGGGAACGGAGGATCCAATATTGCCAAGTAGATTCTCCTCACAGGGATGTCTCCATGGAGCCTGGGCTTATGATGTCACTAGGAAACTTCCCAGTGTGGTAAGGTCCCCAGACTAGTACCCATTACAGATATTCCAGGTGAGTGGTGAGCAATTAAGGGAGACTTTAGGGCCTTGGAATTGTTAGTGAGAGACTCTGGGGCATAGGTTGTGTGCTTACTCCTTCCAGTTGTAAGTACTGATGCTGGAAGGAATAGCAGAGTGCAAGCTATAAACACATGGCTATGTGACTGGTGACACTGGCATGATGTTGTGTAATGGGATGACTTAAGTGGCATCAAAGTGGAGACACCTTTCTCAAAGGGGGAAGTGGGTCTTTGTCCAAGAGGGGCAAATTGACAGGGCTTTAAACTAGATGCAAAGCGAGAGGGGATGATAAGATCTTCTGTGACAAGCAGCAGGATGACACACCAGGATTGGAGGAATAGAGTGATAGTAAGGACCTTCAACCAGTCGCCCTGGGGCATGCAGTGGGCACTGCAGCACAGGTAAAGTCTTATAGAGACAAGCCAGATAATCCTGAAGGTTAATAGGGATCAGGACAGTTACTGGCTGGATGGACGCATCCAGAAGGTGGTGGTCATTGGCTCAGTGTCTAGATGGAAGACTCTGATAAGTGGTACTCCTCAGGGGTCTGTGCTGGACCAGTGCTGTTTAACAGCTTTATTAATGATATTGACAGTGGGAATGAGTGCACTCTCACAAGTTTGCTGATGACACCAAGCTGGATGGTGAGGTTAATGTGCCAGAGGGATGGGATGCCATCCAGAGGGATCTGGACAGGCTGGAGAAGTGGGCCCAGGTGAACCTTATGAGGTTCAACAAAGCCAAGTGCAGAGTCTGGTACCTGGATTGCGACAGTCATCTAATCTGTACTGATGATGTGCTTGAAAGCAGCCCTAAGGAAAAGGACTTGGGGGTACTTGTGGATGAAAAGCTGAACATGAGCCATCAATGCATCTGCAGCCCAGAAGGCCAACCATGTCCTGGGCTGCATCAAAAGAAGTGTGGCCAGCAGATAGAGAGAGGGAATTCTGCCCCTCTGCTGTGGTGAGACCTTACCTGGAAGACTGTGTCCAGATCTGGAGCCCTCAATATAAGAAGGACAGGGACCTGTGGGAATGCATCCAGAGAAGAACCGCAACAATGATTGAAGGGTTGGAGCATGTCTCCTGTGAAGACAGGCTGAGAGACTTGAGCTTGTTCAGCTTGGAGAAGAGAAGGCTGTGGGGAGACCTTATAGCAGCCTTCCAGTACCTGAAAGGTGCCTATATGAAAGCTGGGGAAGAACTGTTCATGGCGATATGAAGCAATAAGATGAGGGTAATGGCTCTAAACTAGAAAAGGGGAGATTTAGATTGGATATTAGGAAAAAGCTCCTCAATATGAGGATGGTAGATCACTGGAACAGGTTGCCTAGAGAGGTAGTGGAGGCCCTATCCCTGGAGATAGTCAAGGGCGGGCTTGATGGGGCTCTGACTGACCTGATCTAGCTCCCTGCTGACTGCAGGGGGGTTGGACTAGATGACCTTTAAAGGTACGTTCTGACCCAATACATTCTGTGATTTTAGTCTATGAATGTTTTCTGTTGACTAGCATTCCCTATGTTGTTGGCTCCTCTATTGCATAAGCAATGTGCAATAAAGGCCACCATCCATAACTTTAAATGAAAAATAGGCAATAGTGAGTAGTTTTCTGACTGACCAGTGGGTTGAAATCTGTATTTAAACTCGTTAAAGAACTCGCCAATCATTCTACAGTATTCACGGCCCATTTGCAAAGAGTTTGTGAACAGGAACTGGGCTTTCTTCATCAGGTATCTTATTCAGGATGAATAAGTCAATCAGCTCTAGTATTGTGAGGCAACTCTTTCTGATTATTCTAGTGTGTAAGAAGTTCTCACTGGCTTGAATGACTTTTTACCTAGTTGAATTGGTCTGGAAGAATACTGTCTATGTAACTGTCATTATATTCATACTTTCCAAGAACAACTTAATATTAGAGGGAGAAGCTTAAATAGGAACAATAGGCTAAAACTGAGCAAAAGAAAATGAAGAATGAATATCCGTGAGTAATTCCCAACAGTGATTTCTGAAGATTACAGGTAGCTCCAAGAGAAGTATCTTGCATAGCTTGAATTAGACTGGATGAGTAATTAATGAAGAGCAAAACTGCATTAGCAGAAGGATAGGGGATATAGGCCATTCTCATATTTATTTGGGAGGATTTAAAGTCTAAATTTGTGGACTAAACATCATATGCATTTTCTGGCTTTGAATTACCTTTTCTCTATAAGCATTTCTTTCTTCTTTGCTTAACTTAATTAAGGGTAAAGATTAGAAATATATATTTCAAGAAGGCAAACCCAGGTATCTAGCTGCTAGAACTGTTCAAAAACTTTACCTACTAATATGCTATCATATAGGAATTGTTTATCAAGTTTTGGTTTAATAAAAGTAGTTGATAACTTGGCCATTTTATTACTGATTTCTTGATATCATAGCACCTAGGTGAAATGCTAATTTTTGAACTAATAAGTTACTATGGGAAGTGGTGACATCATTTTTGAAGGACATTAGGCTATAAGAAGAAAGAACTCTTTGGAACATTTTTTTTTCTTCCTACAAGAATTATCCTTGTAAAAGGCAATGTGACTCTTGAAAAGAAAGTGTTTCTTCAAAGGTTAAAACTGTATTGACAGCTTCTATGATTCAATAAGATTTTCTTTCAAGATAAAGCCTACATAATTTCAGATATTGCATGATTTCTTCCAGATAAATAAATGTCAGAAAATGGAAAAGGCTCATTTTCTAAGCCCGAGCAGCAATTTTCTTATTATGCTGTCATATGGATAAAGTACTTGCCATTCTGAATTGTGCTGGCTCTTTAGAAGCAAAATTTAGGGCAAGATTAATGAAATCAATGAAAATAATGATTGTTGTCTTGGACATTCTATTGACATTCTGGAATGGCCTGTCACATTTCTACACTAAAATCATTAGCTTGCTGATGCAGTTTGATCTCTCATTTGAAGACTCCAACCTTCAAAGGTGCCTTCCTGCTATCTGTCAGTACCTTCTGAAGGACCAGAGCCTTGTCATCAGGGCTCGCTCTCTCTGAGCACTCCTTTCAGATGACAAATAGCCCTGGAGATCTTAGAATATTGTTGAGAATCACAGAATGTTAGGGGTTGGAAGGGACCCCAAAAGATCATCTAGTTCAACTTCCCTGCTGGAGCAGGATCGCTCAGTTTAGGTCACACAAGAATGTGTTCAGGTGGGTTTTGAATGTCTCCAGAGAAGGAGACTCTACTGCCTCTCTGGGCAGCCTGTTCCAGTGCTCTGTCCCCATCACAGTGAAAAAGTTCTTCCCTATGTTCACATGGAACCTCCTATATTCCACCTTGCACCCATTGCCCATTGTCCTGTCATTGGACCTTGTTGAGAAGAGCCTGGCTCTGTTGTCCTCACACTCATCCTTTACATATTTATAGACATTGATAAGGTCATCCCTCAGTCTCTTCCAAGCTAAGGAGACCCAGCTCCCTCAGCCTGTCTTCCACCTTTAGATGTTCTACTTCCTTAATCATCTTAGTGGCCCTGTGCTGGACCCTTTCAAGTAGTTCCCTGAAGTCAGAAAACTGTGCATATGACTTCAGAAGTTGTAGTAGATCTGGTTGCTTAATTTGGGGCTCCAACCAGGGATAAATCGAAGATGTGTGGGATTAGTCTGTCTTTGGAGCTGGTTGCTCACTGCAGGCACGACCCTACTGTGCTGCCCAGATGTGTAGAAGAACAGGAGCTGTATTTAGAAAGGATCAGTGCCTACAGGGTGGCTTAAAAACTGTAAAGCTGAGAGGAATTAATGGCTTAAAACAGCAGATTGTCTTAGTGTCTGTTGTCTCTGCAGGGACCAGAGATGGGCCAAGCTTCAGCAGCAAGGAGTAGCAAAAACTAATTTAATCTGTTTGCCTGGATTTCATTGCATTTTTTCATTCTGCCATGGAAAGTAACATGGATGTGGTTAGGTGAACCACATGCATCTTTATGCCCTGGGTCTAGTTTGAAGTGCATGAGGATTAAAATTGAGAACATAATATCTATCAGTGGTGGAGGGCAGGGTCATTAGAGTATAGGGTAGGAGGAAGGAGTATGACTGCAGTGCCAAATGGACTCTTGATGGTGCTGTTAAAAATGTCAGGATGGTCATAAAGATAAAAATAGCAGAGTATCAACTTGTTACAGGTAGAAGTACATTAGAACATGGCTGTCAAGCTGACATGCAAGTGTTTCTGGTGGAGGCTACACATACATGCAAATTAAGTTTTTTAGGAATATCTAATGTCTATGTGCATGTATGAGGCAAAAATATTTATCTACAAGGGCTTATGTGATGCATCTAAGACAAGCCCATGAGGCTCAGGGACAGAAAAGAGAGAGCTGCATATGGATTCTTGTGCATATTGCCAAGAAATCCTTTGAGGTCTGGACAGGGATGGGCATGGAAGTAAGCTGTACACTGAAACCAGAAGGCATACCTAATGGTACAATGTGAAATAAGAGCTCTTAACATGAAATTTGCCCTTTGGCTGTTGTTATTTAACATAGTTACAGCATGCATTTTTAAAGGTATCTCAGACTTGTCTTACTGTGGTTCCCCTGTAGAGCTATGATGTAATGTGATACACAATTGTGAGTGTGCTGTACCAAAGCAGACCACGATTCAGTATAACAGGACATCTTTAGATGGAAAAGCTCTGGTGTAATGGTATGACTTATAGAAATTGAGGCAAGGCATTAAAAAGTGAATCCCATAATTTCTAGTTTTCCATTAAACCTTAATATAATGCTTAGTTGCACAGAAAGAACCTGAATTCTTGACAGGTTTTTTCCCTCACATTTCTTGTGAGCGACACGGGAAACCATTCATCTCTCTGTGTTTGCACTGGCCTTAGGGCTTCAGTGACAGTCTAATAAAGGTAAGGGGTAGGTTTCTTATTAGAAAAGTTCTTCCTTTTTTTTTTAAAAGTTTTTGCACCACAGAAATATTTTTCTAATTTTCTATACAAGTTTACAAGCATTTTTCCCCTGTGCTTTTATTTTTTGCACTTTTTTTGATCCTCTGAACTTTTTCATATCTACTGCAATTTCTCTGGAGTTTGGCTAGCTTTCCAGCTGCAGATGTGAGTCTAGCAGCTGCTTTATTATCAAAACCAAGGATGTAATTCTGCAAAGTACTTCAGTTGTTTAACTACTGTGATAGAAGTGGGGGTTTGTTCTACAGTCACTCAAAGGGACCTGAAAGGTTAAAACTCTTTCAGGTGCTGCTGAAAAAGAGTCTAAGGGAAGCAGAAGGAAAGGAGGGGATTATTTTTTTTCTCTACTAAATTGCATATGTGGGTGATGCCTAGGTATCTGTGTTAAAAAGCTACTACTTTAGAAAGAAAGAGGTCATTCTTTTCTGTCTTTGAGTCACATGTCTCTGACAGCCAGAAGAGGTGTGCAGTCATACATAGGTGTAGGCTGCATGCATGATGCCCTTCTATATGGGGAGTAAGAGTATTCATGGCAGATATGAGATAGCCAGCTCACATGGTGTTTATTTATAGAAGACAGCAGAACAGTAGGCAAACCAAACTTTCAGCTTGTTTGAAACGGCAAGGCTGTGTGCACACGAGGCTCCCCGGTGGAGTGGTGACCCTCTGTGATGTGATGCAGGGCCTGGCTCGTTACATTTGAGTTTAGTAAATAGAGAGTTACAGCCTCACGCGCTATGTCAGGCTTCCCAGTGTGTGCAAAGGGATCGCGTGACTGGTCTCACTGCCCCTGTGATTGGCAACCTGTCCCACTTTATGATGTTTTTTATAAAGCTTTTTTTTTTTCTTTGGTACCAGTAACTGGAGCATATGTAGGCAACCTGGCTGCAGTGCAAATAACGTAACGATCAAAACCAGACTTGGCCGGTAAGAGCCAAGATTTAGTTAATCACTAACTACAGCCTACCAGTCTTGCGACTGTCAGACTGATGTTTGCTGTGTTTCAGGAAGAGAACAGCTGCACTAGGTCAGAGCAGAGGTCCACCTAGCTTAGTATCCTGACACTGGCCAGGACAAGATCTGTAGGGAAGTATAGAAAAACAAAGAAGAAGTTTCCTTTGTATTCTTCCCAGTTTCATGCGCTTTGCAGTTTAGAATTTTCTTGAGTCAGGCATTATATCTCTGTGTATACCAGTATTCAGTGCACCTTCCATAACTAGAAAGTAACTAGAAGTTTATGACTAAAGCAGATAATTATCCCATTATTTCTGAATTTTTGAGGCACGTTTCTTTTTCCTCAAAGCTAAATTTAATGTCTAGAGCACTGGGGGGAGAAAAAAAAAGGAAAGAAAACCCCACAATTCGTAAGTTTTGACTGCTCTGGTTTTGGGTTTTTTTTAAGATCAGAAATACCTTCTAGAAAGCGGCTTCCTGTGTACACTAAGAGTAAGACAAAGCATTGGTACGTTGATTTATCTGGGTTCTCAACCCGGTGCTGCACCAGTCTGCAGCATTACTGCACGTCGTTGTTTCTTCATTGTGACTAGAGACAGTAGATGCTGTTTGAAAAGGGAAAATGATGCAGAGAATGTGGTTTGAAAATGGTGAAAGAGAGGAAACAGGCAATGGTCCAAAGAGAAAGCCTCCTCTTCTCACTAAGCGCATAATAGGGCCGGTCCTTGTTCTGATCTAACTTCTTTGAAGAGCGTGAGCCCTCCAATGTACTCTAAAAATAGGGAAATGGTTTGGAGGAGTAAGTGTTTACAAAGCCAAGATGTTGGCCAAAAAAACCAGTCAGGAAATATAAAAAATAAAAATAATGAAAACTCTGCAGAGTAGCTTCTTTCTTCTTTGTCACATGATATTTTCCTCTTAAGAAATGTTTATCTTCCCCCTTTCCCCATTCTTTTGTGGGAGAAATGGGATGAGGACACAAGTCTGCTCCTTTTCCTGAGGGGAGCCTGGCACTCCTGGTGACTTACCCAGCTCTTGCACTGCCATCTTTATGGACTTCACCCTTTCCTCCTGCTTTCCCTTTTTCCCAAGATAGATGGCCCTTTCCCCACAGGACTGAGTATCTCACCTGAATTTGTGCCCCAGCCCTGAGCCATGATAGCAAAGCTGAATTTGAGGGTGGCAGGAGGTGGTGATTCCCAAAGGACTCGCAAGCTGGCAGGAGGGGATCTTCTGGCTCCATCTTAAACTCCTTCCGTGTGCCACATTTTTCTTCCTGTCCTATCCCTCTCTAGGCATCACTTCTGTCACTGTGTACGGTTATCAGCAGATGAAACTGTTGTTTCATTTGATGCAGTCTTTGACTAATGAAGAGTTATGGAAGAAAATTGAAATTCATTAATTTTTTTTAAGTGTTCAGATATTAATGTGGTGAATGTCACTGAAGAGCTTCACCTGTGGATTTGCTGTTCAATTAAAACAAACCCCTGACAGTCTGCATTACTTAACACTGGACCATTTTTAAGGTTCCTTGTCTGGCTGCAAGCCCCGTTTGTCTTGCAAGTTTCCTCTCTCTATTCCTCTCTTTCCTTATCTTCTTTCTTCTCTTGTCTCTTGCTTGCTTTTTTTCAGACAGAAAATTCAGTGCGTGCCCTTGATGGGAGCTCTTGCTCTCTCTGGGTACTTGTCAGCAGGAGTGACCAGGGACTCTGAGCTCCTGTATGCACTGGACATCAAAAGAAGTGTCTGGACGGATTAAAAAGCAGTTTCCTAAAGAGCCCACCAAGGTTAATGTATTTTCCTTTAGCAACTGCAAATCCATTTTGCTCTCCTCTTCCCCCTCCTCCCAACTTGTATCTTTTTAATCAAGTTTCTGTAAAATACTGTTCTAAATTGTTATATGCTGTGAGAGTGATTGCTGGTTGCATGTAGAACGTGAGAAAGGAGAAGGGAAGCTGATTTTTGCTATTACCACATGAGACTATATCCACTTTGTCTTGATCCTCAGCACATAAGGTCACTAAACAGAACGTTATCATTTGATAAGCAAAGTAGGTACGACACTACCTTTGAAACAGCTAAGTGATTGGAAGTTAAAGCTCAGCCATCTCGTAACCAGGTTGGTCTCAAAGATGCCATGTTTAAGGGATAGGGACAAGCCCTGTTTTGTATTAGTTTGGGGCATAAATTTTTGAATGCCAGAATATCTTTCTGAGTATGGTCATTACATCTATGTTGCTACCTCAGCCAGCCTCTAAATATTGTTGAACGTCCTAACAATCACACACTGCCTCTGCTTGCTGATGTGCTAATAGAAGACTTTGAAGTCATTTTGGTATTTTAATTTTAGTCACCACACAGCTCACAAATATTTAGAGGAAATCTTTAATGTCAAACCTTCCTCCCACATAACAAAGATAATTTCATATTTCTCATTATATATTTGTTGTTCAGTGCTTTAGCTCTCCATAAATTCTTATCCTGATTTTAAAATCATCTTATCATGCATTTGTAACAAATTTCTATTGATCTCACTTCTGAGTAATTTCTTTCACAACAGCAAGAGAAATAATCATATTTATTTTGGCATGTACATTCAGTATTTACCCTCCCTGCTGTGTAAACACGCAGAGAGCTGGTATTAGGAAGATTCTGGCTTTACTATGTATGTGCCTGAAAAATACCAGGTCAAAACCAGTTTAAACACTGGATGTTTACTGAAGTAATTGACAGGGAAAGAAATTCTCTCTGCAAGGTGTAAGTGTGCAGGCCTGATACAAAACCTAGACCACCCCCCAAATGGCAGAGCCCATCAGCAGTTTACCTCCGAAGTTTTCTTGCCCCAGTGCAGAGAAAGGTCATGGAAAGCTGTGACCCACCAACTGGCAGTGCACACAGACACTCCAAACTCCCTAATGAGCACATTGCCTGACCGGAGGTTCCTCTTCAGCGCACAAGAGTTTGGCGTGGGGCTGCGTGGCGACCCTGAGCAGCAGCTGCTTTGGTCCTCTTGAATCTTAATTAAGAGGGTTCAGGCCACAAGTGAGAGGTTGAGGAGATGAACTTGCTAATGCAGCAAAACCCCGGAGGTTTCGGTTTGCATGGTTTTGCAGGGAAATGTATGTGTTGGTGGCAAGACAGTCCAGGTTTTTAAGAACTGGGCAGGGAGCCAAGCAAGTCCTGCCTTTAAAGTCACTCTGGCATTTCTCTCTAGATACAGGCAGGCCATTTAGCGTTTTCTGTGTTACTCACCCTATGTGCAGCACAGGGGTAGTAGCTGGTTGGTATCGTGACAAAATGTGTTGGCTAGCAGGAGTGGAGATGAGAAAAGCTGGGTAATAGTAGCTTAATTTTATTAAGCTGTCCTGCTTCCTGCTCTATTCACCTGAGATTTGTTTCACTGCACGTACCCAGATGCTTTTTCATGCATACAAAAATTTATGCAAGAGGAGTTTAGAGTCTATTAAAAAAAATTTACAGTCTATTAAAGAACAAAGATAAACATGTTGGTGTAAATTTTTCATGCTGTTGTAGCAGCATATTTATTTGCACAGATACACATCAGAAAAAAAGTTTTTGTTGTGTAGTGTTTTATTCTATTCTAAGAAACAACTTCAGCCAATCACCTATAATTTAATTAAAATCTTCTGTTGGCAATTCATAATATCATCTTTATTTTTTTAGTGGAACAATCTATTTATAATTTTTCCTTATGAGATGTCAATTTCTATCTTGTATTATTATTGCTTACCAGTGTGCCTGTCTGACTCCTAGGCTCCTATACACTTCCACCTGACATTTCTGTAGCATCATTGCTGCCCTTGCGAATGGCATACTGGCTCTTCCTCCTCCCCTTTACTGCCACCTCCCTTATGGCTTTTAAGAAACAGCTTTTCCTGCTAAGCCTTCCAACACCCTTACCAACTGTTGCTTTTGTTCCTACCACACACCTAGTTCTGAACAACCTTATTTTCAGCCCCACTGAAACCAGGTCAAATCCCATTGAAATGCTCAGTGCAATGATACGAACAGAGATGCTCATTATAAGCAGTAGGGCAATAAAGTTGCTTTAAAATATTAGATAATACTGAATTTCAAACCTCCATGGAATGCCAACTTGATTAACATATGTTTGATAAGACTTTAGTTTACTTTTTTCCTAAAAGTAGCTCACTGGAATACATCCTTTTACTCCAGCATACTTTGGAAATTGGTCCCAAGTGAGATATGGAGTTTGACTTAGCCAGGGAAAGTGATGGTCGTTTTGAGCTTTAGTGGAAAGAGAGGAAACTCTATGTCAGGATTTGCTATATAGTATTAGCAACAGGTGGCTAAAGAATAAGGTTTTTGATTTGCTGTGGTTAACTCATCCTCTTGTGAGGCCAATAGGCAGGACAGTAAAACTTAAGTCCTGGTTTCACTGAATAGTTGTACTTTCACAACAGCTTTCTAATCAGATACTGCAAAGCCAAAGATTTTGGCACCTGGTATTTTCGGGAAGAATTATTTTTGGGCTGCCACATTTCCACAACACTGTGGCTTTCTTGCATGCAATTCCTTGGCTTTCAATGACTGTTTTTGATACAGATGAGGGCACGCTATTAGTTGCAAATCCTTTCAAGATATTTTAAATCTATTTTGGTTTGTAATCATCTTGGATAAGTTTCACCAAATGTTTTCTTGTTTTGTGTATGTTAGATTATAAATTGTAGATGAAAGATTGCAACTTATTGGAAAGTATTTCTGTCCTAGCCAAAATTTCTCACCAACTTCCCATAATAATTGGAAACATTTACTTTGTAAGAGAAGTCCAAAATAGGTGAATGTCTAAGGACAAATACCTATTCATTATTTTTTTATATAAGATGATATGAATGACATGTTATGTTAGGCACCAATAGATCTGAAAAATACTGTCTGAAGTTCTTGATCGTTTAGTAGTGTAATAACACAATATGTAGAGGTGATACTGCTATGATAAAAAGGTGAAGGAACAAATTCTGCATGCTATTCTGATGAAAAAGGCACTATATAGGTCATCCTACTATTCTTCCTGGTATTCACTCAGATGGGGTTTAACACATATTTTGAGTCTTTAATTAAAAATGAAAATAAAATAAAACAAAATATTTAGGAATGAGGGGAATACATAAAGGACAAAGGCTGAGCATGTATATATACATATATATATCTCTTTGAAAAACTTAAGAACAACATCACTCTTTTCCTTAGCATTTATATCCTGGATGAAGCTAGAAAAGTCACTGTTTTCTGATATTTCAAGAGCAAGAATAATCTTCCAGTATAAGCTCTGCATGCACATCAACTTCTTAACAAAATTTTTAGAGTTGGGTTTCCTAAGTGGATATATGAAGAAGGGCAAAAAGGTACCAGCATGCTTAATAGCTCAAATGACAAGAGACAAACACAACAGTATTTGTGCCATTCAAGATGAGATGTTCTCAAAGAATTGTAAATCCATGTATGTCCAGTCAGCTGTATAGGGCCCATCCTTCTTGTTAACTTCTGCAGGCGCAAAGTTAAGTACGGTTGGTACCTTGAAGCCTGAGACTCAATTAGCTGTCTTATTTGTTACTGCTCAGGTTAAAATGTTATCATCTTCATAAAATTATTGAGTCACTATACTTGACTCTTTGTCCGCTGATTAATACCACATGAAAAATGAAATATAGTTGCACAAACAGCTTTATATAAGCACATATGACCATATTTTTTGAAAGTGCCCAAAGGATTAAAGATGAAAACTACTTTGATGATTACTGGTAACAGTATTCGAGTGTTTCTACATTTCTAACTCACCTCTGTGAGGTGATAACTGATACTTTATTTCTTGGTTTCCTTGTTATTGGGTTTGTGTATGCATGGTGGTGGTGATGTGGGTCTGTTACATCTAACTGCCCTTTGAGCCTGCTTTTCCAATGGGCTGAATGCCTTGGAAGAGACCTCAGCATCCCCATGACCACCTGTAGCTCAAGATCTTCAGCTCTCCAGAGAAAATTGTGTTGAATTTTATCTTTCTGTAGAGCAGTGTCCTTCAATAATGTTGGAGTTTGCACCTCAGAGTAGAATCTGAAAATTAATAGCCCATTTACCCACCATGAGGCAGGATTAGCTACCTCTATGCCAAGAATTTTTACAATTCTTCTGAGGCCTAAGCTGAATCTTTTTTGCTGTAATTTACATATCATTATTGCTTGTTCCATCTACCATAAACACAGAGAACAGATTTGTCTCTTCCTCTTCACAGAAAATTTTTACATATTAGGCTACTCAGTCATTCTTTTCCTTTCGCTTAAGCAACCCTAGTTCTTTCACACTTTCCAGCCTTCTGTTTATTTTTGTGGCTATTCTTTAGAACCAGCTACTCAACATATTTCCTCTGGTTTGCCCCCTAAAACTGAATGCAGTTTTACAATGGGAACTGCTGCAGCATTAAACAGAGGAAACCAACTATTTCATATATGTTCCTGGCTACATTTTTACGATCTCATTCCAGAATGGTATTGGATTCTTTCACAGCAGCATCATGCTGTTGGCAGATTTTCAATCTGCAATCCAAAATTGGTAAGAATAGACAGCACTGGTGCTAGTTATAGAAGGCAGAAACTTTTTGCAATCCAGAGCTCAGTGGTTGGGCAAACTGGGTACAGGTAGAAAAGGAAAAACATATGAGTTCCTGGATGGAGGTTCACAGGTGCCATTCCTGAAAGAAAAAGGCTCCTTTCTGCAGCTGAGTGAGAGACCCATGTGACAGTGAAACCTACAGAATCACAGAGTGGCAGGGGTTGGAAGGGCCTGCTGGAGATCAGCTGTTCCAAGCCCCCTGCTAAAGCAGGATCACTTAGTGGGCCGCACGGGATTGCATCCAGGCAGGTTTTGAATATATCCAGAGAAGGAGACTCCATAGCCTCTCTGAACAGCCTGTCCCAGTGCTCTGCCACTGTTTTAACTTGCATTATTTCATGTGCAGCAGGCTTAGAGAGCTCCCTTTCCAAAAGCTTCTTTTAGCCCCCTCTTTAACACACTGGATTCAGTGCTTCTGAGATAGACCAGCCCAGCAGCAAGATAGGAACTGTCTTGGGTCTTCCCTCTGAAAAAACACAAGGAATCTCAAACAGTCCCTAGGCACATTGATATCGATGAAGTTGTGAAGCCAAAGTTAGATTTTTGGCTGCTTCTATATCAGATTATTCCTTCAGGTGTGATTGGGGCAGTTATCCTCCAGACAAGACTTGAGCTATCCTTAAATTAGCATTAACAGCATCATTATGGCTATATAAAACTTAATGTGGGCTGAAAATCATCTTCGAGTGTATGCTAAGTTTCCCAGACCGGTTTTATAGCCTGCATTGAGAAACACAGTGGTGTATCTCTGCTGCTGGCACTTATGCAAGCGAGTGATGTAGGATATTCTGGTTATACGGGATGGTAACTGCAGTATAGACATATCCTCAGGTCCTATAGGAAAGTGATGTCTCCTACCATAGATCCTTAGCTAGGGGGGAGAAATATCTTTTTTTCTTTAGATGTCTTGGCTAAGAATCTCTGTTTGGAAATATTCAATAAATTTCTTTGTTCCTCTATGGAGAGGTGACTGGAAAGGAACTGATTTTTAAGTTCTGTTCAATTCATTGCTGCTGGTGTCTGGGGATGATAATGTCTCAGTTCATGTCTCAACAGAGCCAGCTCACCCAGGCAGGCCCTAATATCTGACAGCTTGTTTGGGCTTGTCAGTGCTGTTCCATACTTCCCGTTACTTTTTATGAGAACACTGATTAATGCTGTAAGAAAGACCTAGGCTGTCCTCAAGGAACTTCTCCATAATCGATGTCATCGTTTCTGATCATGTTAGCATGGAGAGCTACAGACCACAACACACTCGATGGTGAGATCCCACCTTTCAGGCACAGTGATTTGCAATTAGTTTCTGAGCATGCCAGGTGAGGTGGCTAGCCCTTGAGGGCTGTTTCTCCTCGACAGCAAAAAGTTATTCAGCAAATTAGTGCAATACATTGATTTTTTTTTTTCCCAGTGAGGTGTTAGGCATGAAATAAATGTCTTTCATTTCACCTATGTAGGATGGTCATTACAGCTCTAGATAAAAACAGTATTAATAAAAAGAGACAGTTATTGCCAGCCCAACTGCCAAAAGGAAGAAGGGGTCAATATGGTCCTTTTTATATCAGCATAGGCTGCCTTCTCAGGGGTGTCAGTACAAAGAAAAATGTAAGTCTAAATAAAATTTAAAATAGTTTTCCCTTTTGCTATTATACATAATGTCATGCATTATCAGTGAAAGGACACTGCATACCTGTGAACGTCTGTCTGTGATCATGTAGCTGTAAAGCCTTTTAGCTATGGTTCTCTAGGGTAGAGCATCCTACATTGTGTATCTAAAACCCCACAGCGCATTAGTTTTCTCTAGTGTTTATTTTGGTTGGTCTGTACCAGCTGCTCGTCTGATACATATGTTTTTCCTCTTGCATTTTTGCTGTCAAGGGTGCTAAAAAGCTCTGTGTGGGGATTCCTGTAGTAGCATGGGGAGTTGGAAGAACACATGTACAATGTGATTTGATGACAAAAGCAATTTTGTTAAAGCATCCGCTGTCAGCTTTCATGATGAAAGAACCAAAGGAAAGTGAAGCACAGCTTCAGAGCTGCTGAGGTGGTCACTTCTTTCCTGTAAAAAAGGAGGGGGGGAGGGCAACATATATAATACATGCCAGTGGTGGCTTCCTTTTTTTTGTATCCATTTTTTTCAGTTTTGTCAAGTGTTCAACATTATAAGTAATTCTGGGAACAGATGCGCTAGAGAGTCAGTAATGAAAAACAGAGGGTTTCACTTTAGGTTATTGGACTGAGTATGTTTCATCTGGATTGTCAAGATAGGTTATCATCTGATGAGTATTTGTCTGCCTCTTTGAAAACAGATGGGAGATATGTCCCTGTTCCTAGGAGAAGTGTTCCCACTTCAGAAACTTCATTTGGCACTTTGTATGGAAATAAAGGAGTCAGTCTAGATGATGTCAGAAAAAAATGCTATGGTGCTGACCTGGTGAGGCTGAAGGGTCTGAGCCAGATAAGAACTATGAGGAAAACCTAGCAGCATAAAACTCAGGGAGATTTACTTGTTTCCATGTGCTAATGTTAGCCAAAAACTTTGCCCACTGCATCATGTGTGTGAGAGGAGTGGAAATATCCCCAGGTGTCAGCACCTCATCTTGTCCACCCCTCACCAGGAGTCCTTTTATGAGAAAATTTGCCTTGGATTCTGGGCTCACAGCTGCAGCGTGCATTTTCAGGAGTATTGCCCTTTGCCAATAGGACAGCTGAGAGCCTCGGGTGTTTTACCAGTAAAAGTTTCACAGTAACTTCTAGCCCAAATTTTGTTCCATTTGTTCTTACTTTGCTATAGATTTCCCATAATCCTTCAGCAGAGTAGGGACTTGAACACAATACCTGACAATTCTTGCTCTCTCAAAAAGCCCTATCATGACAGAGCACAAGCCATTTACTATATAATCAATAAGCCATGCTTCCAAATGCTTTTATACAACAGCGCATGACTACTTTGATATCCTTTCCTGCAGGAAATTACACTGGAAGGATGATTCTTCTACTGAGAGTGACTGTGCTCAGTCCAACACAGCAAATAATTTTGCCTTCAGTAGTTTTCTGTGTGTGCACACAGAGTTCTAGTTATAAGCCGGTGTATATAATGCTTTCTGAGTTTTTATTTCACAGCTTCTGAAATTATTCTTGTAAGTGGCAACTCTCATGGGAGACTTAGAAAGAATGGTGATTCCTGTGTTACACAGAGCAGCCTATTGCATTGTGAAATGTCAGATCTCCTAATCTCTTTCATATGTGTGCGAAAATCCATGTTAAAGTTGTTAGATTTTCTTCTTCTGCATTCCTATGGGAAAACTCTTCTTGAATCTCAGCTCTTTAATGAACGAGAAACCTTCCTCTAACTTCCAGTCTGAACCACTTCCTGGCTAACTCCTATTTTTTTCTTTGCAGTTGGCCTCCACCTTATGTAGCTCTTTTGCACTTATCCCCTTACGGGACTCTGAGATGTTTGCAGGAGACAAAAGTAACCTGTTGTAGTAGGGAGTAAAAATGGACATGACCACAGTTTTTCAAGACTGAATCAAAACCATGGAAAATATTTTGTGTAACTTCTTGTTTGACACCACTCCCTCCCTTAAAAGTTTCATGTGGCCCAGAAAGAAATGGGAAACGTTTTGATTTTTTTTCTTTCAGTTTAAACTAATTTAGCAAAACCTTCAGGCTTTTAAGGCAAACCACCCCCCCAAACTTTTTTGAAAACATCAAAACATGATATTCTAACATTTCAGAAATAATTAATTTTAAAAGTGGCTTTTTTTTTTTAATGGAGAGGTCAGATCTGTACTTAGTTAAGTTAGCACACAGTATAAAATGCTTATACCTGCTTAGAAGTCTACCACAACCACTGTGAGTCTGAAAGTTAATTGACTAGTGTTTTACAAGGTATTTTTGGATACTCTACTATTATATGCAAATGCCACATTAGCAGCCGAGAAATTCCACCTGCACCAGCCAGACCCATAGGTCTTTGAGCTACACTTTGGTAGATTTTACAGAGCAGAGAACTACAGAAAATGTGATTTTTTTGAGTGGTATTTTTCTGGTACACATGTGGACTTTCAAACTGAAGGGATGAAAGGAGGTAAAGAAGCTAAATGTACTGTAGCCTGCTCCAGGTTCTGAGGCAGAGCAACTGTGTCAAGTAGTGCTGTGCAAGCCTCTGTCAAAGTATTGTACACTTCAGGGAATTTTATATGTGCATAGGAATAAAAGGATGTCTTTAGGGCTTTGGTTTGTAAAATGGCTTTGTAGTGCTTGCTGATGTTTGGTAATGTTGCCTTCCCCCCCTGCCCTGGCCCCCAACATCTGTGGATTCCAGTTGACTCTAGCAGAGTCTTAATGTGCAGAGTTTTGCACGTTTGTAAGCAGGGCATGGAATAGATTTTCCCTGGGCAGGTCCATGGTGGAGTTTAATAGTGTTATCTGTCACAGCAGCACTTATACCATCTGCTTTTGGGTTATGTATTATCAGAGGTCACACTGAAATAATATGAGAATTTCTTTTTTTGTAGATATTACAGTGATTACCAAAAAAGAGAAAAATATTTAACTGAAAACAACACAGCCAGTTTGGAAAACAAATATTTCAGGAGCTTCATGTTTTCCTTTGGAAATGCTTGTTACCCCAAGCCTATGTGTATTGAGACTAACTTGATGGTTAACTTTGCTTGGGTCAAGTGCAGTCTACAGGAGTGATGTGATCGCTCCTGCTGAGTATTTGATGATAAGTTGTTTCGTCGGAAGATGCTGTATTGTTGGGGCACTGGGGAAACTTTGCTGTGATTACAAGACTCTTCAGCCTAGTGTAGGCAAGACCTTGGCCCTTAGTGCAGTGCCAGGTAACTTCTACCTGCTGAACGGAAGAAATCTGGGACTGAGTACAAGAAATGAATATGCATCTGGCACGTGAGGAGATCCACTTCTCTGCTGGTAGAAGCCTGACTTTTATATTGTATAATACTTGTGACAGCAGGAAGATCAAACTTAAGGAAGAGATATTTGTTAAGACTGGTGAGAAGCAGCCACTTAGAGCTGACTGAAAGGCGGTACAGATAAAGATACTGAGTTTGAAAAACTCTGATAAAAACCTGCACTGAACAGTAGGAAGCATTCAACAATCACTGTACTTAACAGCCCTGTCATCATTTACATAGAGAGTTGTTCAAAAGAGGGGATAGAATTACAATGGGGCAACCTGGCAAAATCCTGAAAGCTGCTCTTCTTTTAGCTTCCAAGCACAAATGCATCTGGAATGTATATTTCTACATTATTCTCCATAAGGCTTTAATTCTGAATTCACATATGGTACTTAATTTGCATTTTTCATACAGTCATTAATGCTTGGTGAACTTGAAAGGTCTAGAAAAGTATTCAAAGGCTTGGATACTTCCCAGAAATGTGTTCATGCTGTACTGGCCTGGAAATCTGGCATGAAATTGGCAGCTTGGATGCTGACCTGGGATTTCAATTCTTTCTTTGTGAGGTATTTTAATAACAGAAGGCTTCTTCTCAGGCTTGTTGTATGTTTTGGGCTAGTTCTTATACCTGTGAACCCTTTTGCTGTCGGTACCATTTTGATCACATTTCTAGCAGAGGCCAAGTACAAGGGAACGTCTGAAGAACAGGGAGCTGCAGGGAACCAGAGATCAGTGTACCTTGCAGGAAAGGCTGCAGATTTAGAGCTTGAAACTGCCCTGGAAAAAAAGCTCCTTTATTGATTTGTAATCTAAACCAGAAGAAGCAGGTTCTGGCTGCAATAAGGTTGACATCAGGTTCCCATCCACATGCAGGAACTGCAGCGGTGCCCACAAATAAAAAGGTATGAGAGATGAAATACTCAAATAGAAGATACTGGATTCTTTTCAGAGAAATGTGCAAGATCACTGAGATTTGTTCTTTTATTTTGGGATTTATTTTCAAATGGGCAGCCTTCTGGTACTAGGCACAGCACAACTACCTTGACTAGCAGCAGGAACCTGATAGGTAAAGTGGTAAGCTGCCTCTACCAGGGGAAAGACAATCTGCTGCTAGGAAGATGTGCCTGGTTGAAAGCAAGTCTTATGGGGTGTATCTTTTCAAGACAGGATGGAATCTTGCTTTGTTTCAGAAACCAAAACAAATCATAAAATATCATGAGGAAACTCATTCTTTTACTTCTCTTTCATGAAGCAATAAATGATTTCAGATGAGAGGAACACCGATGGGAGATGCAGTAAGACTTCCCCACTCCTCCTATCATACCCTCCCCCCACCATCCAGGGGCACTGAAGTGCAGAGACTATTGTTCTGATGCTTCTCTTTCCTTTGATCTGTGCAGCTGTGTTCTCCATCAGATACCATTGTGCTGCCAGATCTACTCTTCACAGTGGGGGTAGGAGATTTGCTAACTGCTTGTCTTGGAGTAAACCACTTGGTCATGCAAGTTAGTCTGACAAAAGAACAGAAAAAAGAAAGTAATTGTTAAGTATTCCCTCTACGCCTTCCCTCCTCTCAATTTTTAAAAAAAGTGATACTTTTACAACAGTGTTGTGTACCTATTTAATCACTTACACCAGCTGATGAAATAAAAGCTCTTGTCCCTTGGCCCCTTGCAAATTATTCTTGTTAATTATTTTTTAATTATTCTTCCATCTTTGCTCCTGGTGCCACTTTGATAATTTCTACTCCAGTAGGTGCAGACATTACAAATCTAAAAAACTTCTCGCAGAGAAGTATTGCTGTGGCTGTGTGGCCCCAAAGGAGGAACAAAAGGTGGAGCAGGGCCCAGGGGAACCCCCTGCTAGCTTATCTCCCTGTCGCTGGCCCCTCTGCCTAGCGGCAGGTGAGAATCCCTGGGTGGCAGATGCGTGTGCACGCTCATATTGACGCATGCACATGGACACACTTGCACACGTGTGTACACGCACTCATTAATTAGCTCAAGTTTCACGTTAGCACGTTAATATCCAAGTGTTTTCAGGGTGGCTGACAGCATATTAATCAGAACCACGTTTAAACAGATGGGTACATTTTACCTCTCTGTAATCCAGAAAATACCCCCAGTGTGGAAGAAGAGGCTGCAGGTTGCAGTGCTCTGTGGTTGGCTTCTAAGGGATGAAAAGGATTAATTCATTTTTGCTGTTGGAAGGGTGCAGCGAAGATGTCACAGTTTTGCTGTGCTGCAAGTTTACAGAATGTGCATTCACAGGACACAGGTTCTAGCACACTTTCCTTTTCTCTCACAGCTTCCCATGTAAAAAAAAAAAAAAACCCACCAAAAAAAGAGTGATGGAACTTTGCTGGAAGATAAAGATGAAGCAGAAGTGAAACCCTAAATGTGGATGTACAATTGAGGGAGAGGAAATGGAAAACAATAAGTGTCTTTCCCCAGGGTCTAGAGATATTAAAAATAAAGTATTTTCAGCATGTGTGACAAAAACAAGTTGTGAGGCAAAGAAATAACTAGGCATGCTATTTGCATCAGAGTACTTATTTATTCCTTGAAATGCAATTTTTTTTTCCCCTAGGCAAATTACTTACAACAGATGTTATATTTTACCCATATCCCTTAGAATTACTTGGCAGGTGGCTTATGCAAGGAAGTTCAACTTCTGGTCTGCCTGCAGTGACTTACCACCAGTTACCTGAGGACTGGGCTTGCTATATGTGAGCCATACTTTATGCAGAGTTTGATGGCTTTGCTGTTTGACAAACATTTCCACTATTCAGCTCATGATGACCATGAGGAGTTACCTCCCTTCTTTTTGCATGGAAATCTCCTAAACTGGCAAATCTGACATCGGTATATGTTCTATGTTGCCTTTTAGCACACAGCTTTGCAGAGGATGCTTTGCCTTTCTGTGTTTTCCCAGCTTCAGGCTCTAGAGGACACTTTGCATAATCCTTTTCATAACCACAGTAACTACTTTCCTTAGCACCTTATAAACACAGACTGTCATAAACCAAAACACTCTTACAGATGGCCTTTTTGTGTTGGGTTTTCATGGAGGTCACAGGTTATTTATGCTGCCCATACAGTGCCTTGGGAGACCATGAAAGCATCATATCAGCTGGTTTTAGCCAGAGGAGTAAAATCAGTGGAGCATCTGTTTGAAGTGAGCAGAGCTGCCTGCTGCCCACTGTCCATTACATGGTGCGCATCTCTGAAGGTCTGACTAAGTTATGGTCACAAAAAGAACATTTTCATAGTGTGATATGAGGTGGATTTGGTACTGCAGCACTGTAATCCAGTGTGAATCTGATTTTTGCTATGACCTTGATCATCTCAGATTATTTTCCTGGTTAAGTTCTTCCACTAGTAAGGTTACTCACTATTTAAATAGCTGATTCACACATAAAATGGGATATATGGCCTGAAATTTATCCATACTATCTCCAAGTGCCTGTACCTAGGAGAGCTGCACCTAGATCTGCCTTTTAAATGGATAATATATTTCTTAAATATTGGTGATCAGGCAGTGTGTACAAATACCCGGTTTTTCTTGCTGCTATGAAGGAAAAAGAGTTTCCTTTGTCCTTTCAAATTTGTTCTCTCACACCTCACATTTGTCAAAAAACTTACTCACCGAGTCATTTCCCTCAGGAAAATCCCAGGGGCCAGTGCTAGCATTAAATAATACGATGAAGAGGAATTGGCAATGTTTAGAATTTCAGGTGGAAACCAGTTTGAAGATTCAAAGTTGGGCAGCGTCATGTCTAGTTTCCAGAAAGCAAAGGAGAACAGTGATTGTGAGGAGCAGAAGGGAGAGGATAAAAAGGTGAGGAGGTGAACACAGCACACGAGTTAGAGGAAAACCTATTACTTAATTCTGAAATGGTGTAATAAACTAACCTCTTGTGGATTGGAAGTAATAAGGGGAGGTGGTAAGAGCACACACAGTACAAAAGGAACAGAAGTGTGAAGAGTGTGATAAGGCAGGTATAGAAAGAAAGACTGTAATTGTAAAGGATTTCAAATTCTTAGGATTTTTGTTGCCTTTGTAACAACAGGTAATGAATGAAAGGCAGATGAGGGATTTAGCTAACAAATATTTCTTGCATAGCTACTGTGCCAGCAATTCAACCTACCTGCAATTCAAAACCATGTCTGATCTAGATTCATGATCAGAATATTTTAAATTCAATTAATTAACTCACGGATCCTGATGTAATTACTGTTGATATCTCCTGATACTAAAGGATGTATACAAGACCAAGATACATGGCTCAATATAGACCTTAACTCTCTAGAGGAGAAACAAGAGATATGGAAACAATTGAGTGATTTTGGAATTCATTATTTATTGTGAATGTACACAGTCAAATTTTTTCTCGGGATAAAGCCACTGCTGTCAGTTTAATTACATTGGGACTAAATGTGACCCCCCCAAGCCTTCTGTAAGTGAAGAGTTTCTAATAAAAGTTGTAACAGATCAATCATGAAAAGGTCTTGGCAGAAAAATCGGTAGGTAGGTAATAAAAAAGATAAAGGATGCTGAAATGAATAGAGTGACATGCTGCGGGATATTAGCTTTTTGAAGACAACTTTGTTCAATAAGAAAAGTTAGGTAGTGGTGTAAGACAGGAACAAGAGGAGGACGCCTGCCACTGCCAAAAATGCTTGGTGCTGTTTTTGACTACAAAATGTGGTGGGAGTGGCAAATGCTTCCAGCGAGAGATGCTCTTTTAACCTTAGAGTTGCTTCAACCAAATTAAATTGACATGTCGATTATGCAAAATTTAAGGACTGTCCTCCCATCAAAAAAAGTGATGGCTGGACTTTCATTTAAAGTGCTGAGCTGGGGCCAGTATAACGTGTTTCCTGTTTGGAGCCACAGCACAGGGAGTGCCCCATGCTTTCTATAGCAGACCCTACTTGCCTTACACCTGCTGTTGCGCAGTGAGCAGTGTTGTGCTGTGATTTGAACATGCTGAGCACCACAGGAGTGATAAAGTCAAGATCAGCTTACCTGTATGCACTGCTATGTTTCCTTTGAAAGCACTTAATCTGCAGGAATTTGTGTGTGCTCTTTGCTGGCATGTTGTCCTCGTGGTGCCACACACTCTGCTTTGTTCCAGTTGGGCTGTGCATGTAGGTGGAGGCAAATACACGCCATTTTCCTGGAGGAGAGCTGAGCAAATTTTTCTTGCAACAGTACTCAACTGCTTTGTTTGCAGTTGTGCTTGTCTACAGCTTACCCCATGTATTCTATCCCCTGTACCTTCCCCAACATTTTCCCTCTAGCTCTTTCATTTTCTTCCTGCAGCTTCCCTTTCCTTCTCATCACGGCTACAATCACTGCACTCTTGCACTTCCTTCCTTTGCCTTGTGACCACCTGGTTTCTTTTTCTTGCCTTCTCCAGAAGTTCCCTCACTCTGACAAATACGTCAATTCCCCCCCATCATCTCCTCTCTGCTGTTATGTGGGGCTGAGATATGAACTCTGTTGTTTGGATGGTTACTTGATTGCTTCTACATCTCTTTTCTTAGTTTTCCTACTGTATTAGACCATGGCAGGGGATGCAGGATTTAATTTAGCTGCTTCTAAGTCATTAGAAAGGATGCATAATATGTATGAAGACCTATTTAATTATTTTCTATAGAGTAACTGCAGGATAAAGCTGAATATTCTAAAAACCCCACGTATGGATATGGGAAAATCTGCTCAGTGATGCTTCGATTGTTTTGTTCATAATCCAAAGTGTTGTGAGTGTTGTCAGGGGTTTTTTGCGGGTTTGTGTTTGTTTATTTTTTTAATTTTGTACTGTTGGGTCTCCCTTGCCAAAGTGCCCAAACTGTTACTTTTACTGTAATCTGACAACCAGCCAGGTTATTGGGATGGTGCTTCTTTTTCCTTCAATCATCGCATTCTGACGCAGTACACTTTGCCTGCTGTGCTGCTGCTGTTTGGTAATTTGAAAATGGTCTTTCTGGAATTATGATGAGGGAATGTGGGAAATGATGGGAGGACCATAGCTTTGCTCTCATGGGAACTGGCTTGCTTTTAGTAAAGGTGGGTGTACTGCCTAAGAGTAAAAGTCATCTTCAGGAACCACACAAATGAAAGCAATTCCTTCTTCCTTTTGAATACTCCAAATCAACTTTGAAAAACAAATTTTCCTCTCCAAAACCTTTTCTTCTCTTTAAAGTCCTAATTCAGTAAAATGGATAAGATTCCCAAATATGTGCAACAGGGGTCATTACTAATACCAAGGGAAAATAAATGGAAACATAAAAGCTAAATTCTGATCTGATTTAAATTGAGAATATCCCTATTGATTCAGACTAAGTGCTTTTGTATGGCTTTGGAATAAATGAGTTACATTTGAATCTTTATTTGCTAAAGAGAAAAGGGAGATACCCAGGATTTTCAGTTGTCCAATTACTATTTAAAAAAAAAAAACAACCATGAGTTTTCTTCTCCCCATAGCTCATTTTTACTGTTGTTGCTCTTTCAGTCTAGTCTGAACGATGAGTTTGTAACATTTAGGTTCATTTGCATGGCAGGGAGCTGAACTTCCATGAGAAAGCATTATATTTTTGAAAGAGGATTAACAGAAGAAGCTGAGTCATAGGAAAGGAAATCACTTGTTCCAACTGCCTCAAATATCAGAGAATGAGATTAAAAAAAACTTTGGTGAACACATTACTCTGTACAAATGTCTTCCCGACCTTAGTTTTTTTTTCTGCTGTCAGTGTCTCTTTTATTTCAGAATAACGCAATGAAGCCTTTTCAAATTTATGTACTGACTTAAACCCCTCAGAAGTGAATTGCCAATGCACAAATAGAACTGATTTAGCAATGAATTTAAATATGGGCTTGCTACATTGCCCGAGACCTTAAAAAACTAAGGCTAAGATTTATTTCCAACTCATTTTCACCCATTACATGATGACTGAGGTCTAATTTTAAATGTATATTTGCATTCAGTTAAGGTAATCATGTTTTTAATAATCTGGATGAATTTGAGCTAAATACAGAGCTCCTGTTTTCCTTAAAAGTCCTATGTTTGGCTTCCAAGTCAAATGGAGAGCTTTGCAGCCAGGTGCCTGCTTTCACATTCATTGTCTAAACTCTTTTGACACAACTGCTTTGACTGTCTTTTGCCCCTTGAACATTGTTTTTGTTTGTAAAAAATCCTGATCCTCCTAATACAGTAGAACTGGGTATCAGAACTGGGTTTACTTGTTTAACAATCCAAACGTTCCATTCTCCCCCCCCTTCTTCTTCACTCCCTTTGTCTCTTTTATAGACTCTTTCTGTTAAAAAATCCTCTTAATTTTGTTTCTGGGCCTCCTAAGGCTGTCTCTGCCTGTCAGACCTCCTGCCACCCTCTGTTTTTATGCATCTGGTATTTTAGGCTTTGTTTGTGTAATGACAATATGTTTTGCAAACAACTATCAGATATCTGAGTGTCCACAGCGAATATGCTTGATTCTTCCTCCACATAGCTCAGTTTGTGACTAGTGTTATGTGCAGCTGACTTTATGAGCAACAGCGACCACTGCTTGCACTTGCTTTATTTGCCTCTCAGATTTCTCCCAAATAGTGGCTAAACTTTCCAAGAGCAGGGGGTGTATGGTCCTCCCTAGGCATAGCAATTGCACATCTTCAGTGTTACATTACAAAATATGAAAGCTTTGTTCCCAAGCTTTAAAATTATGTAATTATGGTAAATATGGAAAAAAGGGTCCTTGAGAGGACCTAATGGCCCATTTTTCTATTGAGACAGATTCAGTTACACCGGGGGCCTTTCATACAGATGTTTGCATACTTAAAAGCACCCCAGTCAATCACCTTCCTAAGTGCTCCTCTACTCTATTGTCTAATTATCCTTTTAATTATAGAGTTTTTTCCCCCTTGTTCTTACTTCATCTTCTCTTAATTTAAACCCATTACTTATTTTCATTTCACCACTGAACACAAAATGCATTTATCTTTTAAATATCTGAAAATCGTTACCACATCTTTTTTAATCCCTGACTCAATAAACCTAACCTCAGCTTTTCCTATTTGTCTTCTGGGGTCTACTTTTTCCACCTTTGATTTTTACATTTTTGGTTTTGGTGTGGCCTGACAGGGTAGCGAAATGGTACTCTGGGCAGTTTCTGAACCTTTTCATTCTGTGGGCACTTTTTGACAATGTTTCTGTTTAGATGGAAATTCTCTATTTTGGATGGTCCCTACCCATGGCAGGGGGGTTGGAACTAGATGATCTTTGAGGTCCCTTCCAACCTGAACTATTCTATGATTCTATGATTTCATAATTATGCATCTCATTTTTCCTCTGTTAGAGTAATTGTTTGCACTTGTCTTTATTGAATCTCATGCTCTATAAGTTTTTACTCCAATGACTATTAATGATTTAACAGTTGAAAGTGCTTACAGTGCCCCACTCCTCCATTATTTTTCTACCCAAGTATGAGAGCTCAAAAGAACAAGATCAACTGAGTAAGAGGCTTGAAAGATTCTGAGTTTTATATGAGATGAGTCTATTAAATTACCAATGTAGAGTCATAATATCCTTGGAATGACTTATACTTGTTATTGGAATAAAATTTGGCTTGGGCAAGTATTCAACTAGATGCAGACCAAAATCTTATTTAGCACAATAAGGCACCTGGCCATTAATCAGGGATGAAATGAATCATGAGTTGAGTTTCTTAATCTCACAGAAAGTCATCTTTCAGGTCTGTCCCTTGCCTAAATTCATCAGTCTACACTTCTAATGAAGCAGAGCTCCTTTTCTATGTCCCTGGCTTTTCCTCTTAAATAGCAGTTAAGTTACATTTTCTGGCAAGGTGGAGCTGTAAGTACATCTTTCCTGGTAGGTGGTTCACTTGGGACCTTGGGTATTGTTGGCCATTTTGACATAAACCACTCTTCACTACCTAGCAGATGCCATTGCCCTCCTCACAAACCTGCTACTGTGCATGCCAGCATCACCCACCTGGGATCAGAATCTGGCCTTTCAACTCTGTTTACTGGAAAGCTGCACTGTCATCTTTTTTTTTTTTTTCTTTTTTTTTTCCCTAGGACTGGTTTGTATCAGTTCTTTGTTCAACCCTGCTGTTATGAAGTAGAAAATTTCAGCTTGGGGCTGTCAGTGCTATAGAAAATTAATAAAAGGCTTCATTTCCATGTGATCAGTGGGAAAGTATTTTCTTATTTTGACTATGGATATTATGTGTGGCTAGAAACCAGCTTTTATCTCATTTCTTTTGTATTGGAGAATTTTCCATGTGTATTTCAACTCCTATTCTGGACACAACATTTCTAGTAGTTCCGGTAGGGGTACTACAATTTTTGGAGTTAGTTTTCAGTGATGACAGGTATATTTAAACATCTATGGAGTCTTGGAATCTCAGCTGTTGTGTATTTTGCTTCCACAGTTTGGCTTTTTTATCAGCAGAAACAACACACCTGTCAGAGATCAAAGTTTTCCAGACTATTTACTGGAACAGGTTTAGAAACAAATGCAGTAAATCTTGAATTTTCTATTTTGCTATGTAAGTTGATCATGTGTTTCAGCAGAACAATTGTCTTTGTTCTTGAAGGTTGAAGGAACTGGTTATAAAACAAAACCCCAAAGAGCTTTCTGTAACAACAAAAAAGGTTGCTGTAACAACAAAAGAGTTTAGTATTACAACACCAAGCAAACCAAAACAAGAGAATCTTGCTCTCTTTCAGGGGTTCAACAGATGCTGACACATCAGTCCCCAAACAGGGGTCATGATGATTTGAACTTATCTATTACAAAACAGATAGTGCTGATCAGATCCTCTTTTCAATGCCTACACAACACTACTCTGCATATGTCGCCTGAGTGTGTAATTTATATCTTGGAATAGTACCTGACTGATTGACGTGACTTTGTGTATTTATACTACATTACATTTTAAGATCAACAATGCCAGAGTGGAAGATGTTTCCCCTGGAGTAGCATCACTACTTCCGCTGCTCAGAACAAGTAACATCAAGCAGCCAGAGACAACTTTACATCTTTTCTAATAAATAAAAAGTTTGATTCTAAAAACTTGGGTAACATTTTGCCTTGAAGCCTTTTCATAGATGGATTTTTCTTCCTGCTTAAAAGACAAGTCAGTAAAGATTTATTACTGCTTCTCTCAAGAGATCTCATACTTCTGTAACTCATCTCCTTAAAGAGATAGTCACAGGAATAATAACTGTATTCTGCACAGGAGGTTTGGAAAATGATTGCCAATTTCTGAATTATTACCATGCATTGGGTTTGAATGTATCTTTAGATACTAACCCCTTTACTGCTACATTATTTTTTATGCCAGAGGTCACCTCTAACACTTTTGGTAAGCTAATGATTTTGTCTTAAGTATAATCTTTGGGGGGTTTTATAGTCACTTTCTAAATTCAATTGCTCATAGCAGTGTATTTATGTAAAGCAGAGCTCTAGTAAAAGATGATACAGGGCATAAAGAAGGAGAAGGCTGTGAGAATTCTGTAGCTGTGAGATTGAATGGGGACTTTCTGAACAGAACCACAATCCTGGTACATGTGGTCCAGGATGCCCTGTCAGGCAGAGCTTGGTAAAATGGCAGAAAGAACTGCCTGATCCCTTCTGTGGGGCAGTGAGCAGATGCTACCTCATTCAACCTTTTTGAGAAAGGTGCTTGCACAGTTTTCATCTTTTCCTTCCTTATTTTTCTGCATGAGACACAAATTCTTACCCGCAAGAAGAGCTGTATCCCCAGAGAAGTCTCCTTCTCTGGAAATATTCAAGACTCGTCTGGACACCTATCTGTGCCGTATGAGCTAGGGAGCCTGCTTTGGCAGGGGGGTTGGACCCGATGATCTCTGGAGGTCCCTTCCAACCCCTACGATTCTTTGATTCTGTGGTTATCTCTGGGCTGTAGGAAGAGCATGAAGACACTCATCATGCATTGCATGAAGTCTTGCACTCCACTTATATGTCTTGGGACCACCAACATTTCTGAGCAAACTTTACAGTATATAAGTTTCTACAGGACAGTCTCAGGGCACAGGGCAGTGCGTTGACTGCCTCTGCATGAAAGAGGTCATCCTGGGGCTCTCTTCCTCTTTAGGTACCTTCTATATTCAAACCTATTAATCATGAATAGTTCATCTTGGATCTTTGTTGTTCTTACTTCATACTATGATGTCCTAGTCTTTACTGGTATCTGTCTACATGATTGCATCTTTAGACTAAAGAATTCAGTCTTAGGTTTTTGAATATTTTTGTGTTTGATTTTTTGTAGATGGGGACAACAATGACTTTATCACCATTAATTACAATGACATCACTGAACAGTGACTTATTGGTGCACCTGAAGCCTACTTTTAAATTTCATTAATATCCTCTTCCCTTCAGTTTTCTATTGCATCATCTGTATTCTTAGACTTCTGGCTTCCTCACAGAATTATTTCTACTCCCCCATTGTGATGCCTTGTCCCTTGCCCTATCCAATGCCCAGATGAAATCCCTGAGGAGCTTCAGGCTGTCCACAGGGACTCTAACTGGCATCTTCACAGAGGAAAGGTTGCTGGTGGTTTTCTTCTCCTTCGTCTGCTCCCCATCTCCATATGGACAGGCAATGTCATGCTTTGCTGAGCAGCCAAGAATCAAGAGCAGGAGCTGGTGAGGTACTGTGAAGGGCTTGGAGCTGGGTCTGGTGGGAGCCTCAGCACATTATTTTAAAAGAGCAGCCTACAGGGGTTCATGTCAGGATTGGTATGTCCCTCATAAACCAGGAAATGGGAAGGGTTAGTGGCCTTAATAATCAAGGGGAGAGTGTTGGAGCTCAAGATGGTAGTCAGAATTTCTTAACTATTAATGAAATGGATTAAGATAGTGTTGTTAAATGTTATTTCACATTTCTAAGTTATTTTTATCCTAAAGGTTATTAGCTCTTGTGTTCTCTTTCATTCTTTCTGTAGTAAGCCTGTGTATGTATTAAGTATTTGCAAACTGTGTTTAGAATTAACAGGCTTTTTCAGAGGAAATAAGCATGACATATTCACAAGAAGTGGCAAAGTATTCACAGCCAACCATAAATGTGTGAAACACTTGCTCTGGTGAGTAATTATGGTCACCTCCAACATTGATACGTGAAAGAGTCAAAGTGAGGAAAGAGCATCTTGATCAAGCCATGCACTGTTGTGGCAATATAACTCAGAGCTGCGATGCTAAGCAAGGTGGTGAGGGGAAAAGGCTTTCTTAAGCAGAAGTGTGTTGCAGCCTTATGAGAATTCACTTGTCTCCTTCTGACTTACTTCCTACTCACCCAGTGCTGCCAGCCATGAAGTTTGGCTTGCAGGCAGTGTTGGCAGCATCTATTGCCTGGAGATTGTACTGGTGTCTTGTCTGAACAGACTGACTCTGACTAAGATACATGACTCTATAGAGAGATCATCTGTGAACAAGGGGTCTGTCTTGTTCCAAATTGCTACTAAGAAGTATGTAAGTCTCCCTAAGGGGGAGGACACCCATCAACGTACAGGTTGCAAAGGAGAAAATAACCTTACCTAGACCAACAGTTGTCTTCTAGACACAAATCTATGAAAGGTATCTGTGTATGTTCTGCTTCCTAATATCTAAGTGATGGCATTATCTTTGCTGCATTTATCCTTCCAAAAGCCATTTGGGATACTTCTTTCTTGCAGTTTACAAGGGATGGAGAAATACAGCTCAGAGCTATTTATCAAATGGCACATGAGGTGTGTCTATGCAGCAGAGTGCAATGCTGTATGGGAAGAAATCCATACAGCTCTGATAGGTCTTTGGCTTGCATCCCCACAGGAGTGCTGTTGTGCTTGAAAGTGGCTTAGAATGTCTTCTGTCTGTGGGGCTCTTTCCAACAGTGCCAGTAGATGTTTCCAGGGGTCACAGCTCTGCGAAGCTTCCTGGCATGGATGTCCACAACCTCTTGAGTCTTTTGAACTGAAAATGTCTAAACTGGCATTGATGTGTGCTCCTGTTCTTGCATTTTCCAAATGAGTTCCCACTAAATAGTGTGATTACTGTTTTGTGCTATTTTTTCTGTACCAGTCTGCACTGTTTTCCCACCTCCCACTGGTGCAGTAGAAAAGATTAGCCTTCAACACCTTTTGCTATGTTTATCATAGAATGCTTTGGGTTGGAAGGGACCTCAAAGATCATCTAGTTCCAACCCCCTTGCCATGGGCAGGGACACCTTCACTAAAAGCCCCGTGTAACCTGGCCTTAAACACTTCCAGGGAGAGGGCAGCCACAACCTCTCTATTAATTTAGTTAAAATAAAACTTATGCTACTGTAGCTGTTGAGATTTGGCTGTATCCTGAACATGATTGGCAGAAATGCAATCCAGTCAAGTAAATAATGTTTTACTCTTTACAGCTGGTTGGAGTTTCCAAGATTTTTCATGTCTCTTGCAGAAACTTTTCTAGTCAACTGTACCTGAGGTTTGCTTCTGACATTTCTTAAACAAGTAGGAACGAAATGGGCCAGCATTAGTAATTTCTATATGGCCAGCGCTGGATATGCTTACAATGTGAATTATGAAATATTACTAGGAGAGACGGATATTGTTGATCAGGAAAGTTCACTGAGAAATTTGTTGAGTGATGGGCTGAGTGATGAATGTGCTGGAAGTATTGCGTGTGGGCAAATGTTATGACAGTGGCTTAAATCAGAAGTATAGCATGGTGTAGCACAGCCTAAGTCTTGGAATCCAGTATTATGGACTGGCTCCAAAGAAGCTGACTCATTCTTTGCGCCTCTGGCAGATTCATGCTGCTTGACTGTGTGTACCTATTGCTCATGAGGAAGGATTTGGTCTGTGGGCTGGTGAGTAAAATTTACAGCATTTCCAGAAACCTGAAACTGAGGAATGTATCTTTAAACAGGCATATGTTGTACACCTTACCAACAGCAACCATTTGCTAAGGTTACAAAACCAGTGTGTTGCAGATGTTTCTCTGCCTTACCTGGAAAACGTGGCAAACTGCAGAAATTTTTGTGCCTGTGTACCAAAAGAACAAAAGGAGCGAGTCTTGTAAACTGGTAAGATGTTCTGGAGCTTAAAACAGTTGAATCAGTGCACAGTAATAGCACTTTAATTACAAAAGTCATGTTGCTTTAGAGTCTATAAGATCATTTCTACGTTTTATAATCTCTACTTTCACATAACCCCAGGCACTTGAAATTAAGTGAGGGCTGCAAAAAAGGTTAAGGCCACTGGATTTCCCTCATCACTTTAACTTTAAAACAACACTCTTCTAAATTGGTATAGCATTCTCCTGGGACATAAATAACATAGTATTCAACTGCTAGCAAGATAGCTTATTAAAAAAAAAAAAAAAAAGAAAGGCCCCAATCAATTAGATCAGCAAAGGCATTCAGAAAACCTATTTGAGCTAATAGATGTGCAGGCACAAACCTGATTCCTTACACTGAATAGCAGGTGAACATGATCAGATTTCTTCACACTGAACGTCCACAACTTTTGTCAAAGTTGGTAGAAGATGTATTTTACATGCATGGTGCATATTACATACGTTCAGGAAAAGTCAGGCCTCACATTTCCTTCCCAGAGGTGCTGAATATCTAAACCTTTTGTCTGCGATGGGAACTGAGGGTGCTTGGTTTTTAGCTAAATGGAGTTAATAAGCAATGAGAGGAGGTATTTTTAGCTCCATGAGCTTTGCTCATTAAATGCAGAGATGGGTACCATGAATTGAGGTATAAAATGTTAACCTTGCAGAAAGTGAATTGCCTTGGACTTTACACACAGAATTTAATACAAGATGATATTTTAAGGAGAGAATATTTATATAATCTGTCTCCATATACACATAGAGATATAGAGAAAAAATTATATCCCTGTATGTACTGTGATAAATCTCACTTAATTTTTTCATTTCACGAGCAACTTACATAGTTATAATTTTTTCCCCTTTTTATTGCTTACTATTTGTACTATGCACTCCATTAATAGGTAGCTCTCTTGCTCTCATAGATCCTCAGATGTACAGTAATAGACAGTTTCTGTCTTCTAGAAGCTTACTGTATGTGCTTCCTGCTGAATTTTTCAGGATTTACTGAAGAGGAGTGAGTTGGGTTTGTTTTTAGAGAAACTAGTCAGATAAAAATCTAAGTCTCTGTTGAGGCAGCAACTGTTTTATGATATAATCAGACACCAAATTTGGAGCAACGGAAACTAGTGTCTTCTTGTAACACTTGTTTATTTTGTGCTGACTAATTATGATTAAAAACATTTTTTCTTGTCAAAAGTAACCCAGATATACCGCACTGAAGTATATGATACGTACTAGATGAGGAAGTTGTTATTACATGGACTGGAATATGTAATCCATTATCTTCCTGGCCTGTAACCATTGATGCATATAAGTAAAGTTACATTCTTGAGTAGCTCTATTAACTTTACACGGCAAACTCTTGTGTATAGAATTATTCATATGTACAAATTTCTGCAAGGCTTCTAACATTTGTAGCACCAGGGATATGGATCACAGCACTTCTAAAGAGTAAATGTATCAATCCTGATTAGAATTTTTAGGCCACATCTAGTCTACAGAATAAATAATAATTATTAATGTTATCTTTAGCTGACTCATATTTAGATCTATAAATTTGTTTCTACATGGACTGTAGGTCTTTTTTTACTTCTTGGGGGAAGGGATTTGATTTTAGGGCTAAAATGACCTAAAAAAATTACTAGGGGTTAGAAAAGCAGTAGTCAAATATGTGATACAACCCAATAAAAATTTAATTGGCACAGAACTGTTTTTTTTCCAGCCCAGGACAGATGATCTCAACTAACTATCAACGGATGCAAAAAATAATTTAGAAAGTAATTTTTTAAACTGAGAATGACAGGCACAAGCCTCAAGTCAGAAACATTGGCATCATTCACAGGAGTGATACATACTTTCCTGAGTGACAAAGCAGCACTAAAATAATGGGTCCCAGTAGACCATGGACACCTTCTGTATTGCCTTCAAATACTCCACCTTGCAAATGTGATAGGATACGAAGATTTCATTAAGCAATTGTATTTTAGATGCAAGACATGGAGATCTTTCTTCTTTTCAGAGGACAAGTATGAAGGTTCATAATGGTCCATTCCCTATAAAAATTACTATTTTCACAAGCAGATAAAACACCATCCAAAACCAGAGTCTGAGCATAAACTGTAAAGCATCTGATGTAGGATCACTGAACACATGTGTTTTATGAGCAATTAAGTATTAGCTTGGGATGAAAAGTTTTCTGAAAACACCTTCATTTCCTCAAAGCAGAAAGAGTCCTCACAATTATCTTGTCTCAATTTTAGAAAACAGCTACTTCAAAGTGTGCTATTTCTTCACAGCTCCTGCAGCTACAACTTTCATATGAGTTGCTTTAATTTCTCCTATATATGTGACTGGCTGAGACAAACTCATGAATATTAAACACCTTAATAAGTAAGAGGCCCTTTTAATTGAAGCGTTAAGCAGGCCTTTTAGATGGGGTGAACTCTAAGTGAGCTGGTTTTGGCTGGGATAGAGTTACTTCCCTTCATAGTAGGCAGTCCGGGACTATGGTTTGGATTTGTCCTGAAAACAGTGTTGTTACACAGGGATGTTTTAGTCACTGCTGAGCAGCACTTACGCAGAGACTAGGACTTTGGTGCTGCTCACCCCACTCACCAGTGAGGAGGCTAGGGGTGCACAAGGATTTGGGAGAGGTCACAGCTGGGTCAGCTGACCCCAGCTGACCAAAGGGATATTTCATACCATATGATGTCACGCTCAGCATATAAAGATGAGGTAAAAAGGAAGGGGGGACATTTGGAGTGATAGCGTTTGAATTCCCAAATAACCTTTACATGTGATGCAGCCCTGCTGTCCTGGGGCTGGCTGAACACCTGCCTGTGGGAAGTGGGGAATGCATCCCTGGATTTGCTTTTCTTGCATGTGAGGCTTTCGCTTTACCTATTGAACTGTCTTTATCTCAACCCAAAAGTTTTCTGTTAACTCTTCTGATTTTCTCCCCTATCCCACTTGTGGAGGGAGTGAGTAAGCAACTGTGTATGGGGCTTAGTTGCTGACTGGGTTAAAGAACAACAGACACAGCCATTTGAAGCTTTTAGTATCTGGGGATTTCTTTCCTCATCAAAGAGTGACTTGGGGTCAGAGGTGAGAATGGCTCTAAATTGCATCGTGCTCTTGGCAGGACCCTGAAAACAGGTGCTTTGAGTGCTGGGTGGGAAGAGATTTAGCCCATGTGCAGGCACACTTAATCACAATGGGTTTCTCTCCTGGCATGGGTTCTGCACCCTGGTTTTTCACAGCTCTACTTTTTCTACTTACCAGCTTTCCCTGTGTCTAGATATAGTGGGTGAGAGGCAGCCAGTCAGAAGAAGCTTAGAAACCACCTAATAGGAAAGCTATGTACCTTTTGCTGAAGATTATTTCCTAATTATTTATTATTCTTGATGCCTAGTATAATAACATTAAGCCAGTGCTCAGGCATTTCTGAATGTGGGCCATTTGAATCTGGGTCTGGAAAGCAGACACTATTCCATCTCACGACCATTTCTGAGCAACTGCATTCTCAGAAATGTTTTTTTTTTTCCCTGGCATCACACATAATCTGTGAGTTATTCAGCTAATCAAAATAGTTTTTCTATGACTGTAACTATTTGCATCCAGCAATGGTAATTTGTTCTTCCCCAGCTGATTGGATCTGTAGTCTTACAGTGCTTGTGCTTACCCTCATTCATTCCTCCCGCATTATAGGCCTGTTCCTGAAGGACGCAGAGTACCTGTGGTTTGATTGAAAGTTATTGCATCTCTCAGGAGTAAATTTAATTTGAGTGATAGCCCCTATAATCCAGTGTGATATGATGCATTAGAAAAAAAAGCAATAACAGAGTATCTACAAGCCATTTTTTCAATCTTATTTGAGGAAAAGAAATCTTAGCAGAGAAAGCCATAGAAATAAACTGGGTTTTATTCTTTGACTAATACAGAAGTTCCCTGAATCTTGAAAAAATACAAAATAAAATGAAAAAATGAGTCGTTGATCATAAGCAACTTTCTGTCAGCTGTTAACGACTGGTATTGGTGGTTTGGTACCAACATTATTTCAGGTAAATGAGAAGGCAGAATTGTAAACAAAGGAAAATGTTCGATCCCCCAAGTGAAACGTGGGCTGATGTCTAGTATTTATAGCTTAGTACATCCTCATTAATCCATTCTGTTAATTTTTTTTCTTTACAACTGACTAAGAAAGAATACTAATGCAGTGTTTCTCTGCTGTTTCTAAGTGTTCTGTTGTATTTGAGACCTTACTTGCTAAGATATATTTTTCTTTCCAAAGAGCTCATGCAGTTTTTACTTGGATCATGCCATGGAAAAGAATCACTGCATTTCTTAAACTATTAACAAATACTTTAAATGATGGAAACATACTGCAGCCAGCAGGAAACACAATCCAGCAATTACACAGCAGCGGCAACCTGGATTTTTTCTGATTTTGTTATTCAGTGGAAGAGTGGTGGTTATTGTAATTATGTCTTTAAAGAAATACTTCATAATGTTTGCCTGTTTCTGACATACCTGAAGAATTGTCCACAGAGTTAATCACATGACACTAAAAAAACCCCAACCCTGTGTACTCCAATCAAATTTATTCCTAGCCTCAGATTCATGTAAAAACATTCTCAGTTATGCACTGGTGCTGCTTTGGCCACAGAGTCTGTAGCAAACAAGTCATATTAGCTATGAAAAGAGCACTATTTAGAGCTTAGTGTAAAGATGCAGTAGAAAGAGTTACAGTGGTGTCCATGGTTTTGGAGGTTCATGACTCAACTGAGTCAAGTTGAAACACTGACAGAAATTCCTTTGTTCTCAACATGATCCACCCCATGTGTCTCTTTTCAGTTTATGCCTGGACTGGTAGAGCATTAAAATTATGAAATTTTTATAGTAAAGCTGTTGTATACATGAATATTTACTGCAAAATCTGAGTCTTATAAGGCAGTGTGTTTTAAAAGGTTTTAAAACTGGGTTTTCAACTGTTGTTTCAGGGTCATATTTTCAAAAGATTATGAAAGTCCCCACTGTGGGGAAATAAGGCCTTAATTTGGCACTATTAGACTGAGAACCAACTGTAATAAGGTCTGTTAGATGGGTTATATCACTAGCACCTACTGAAAGAGCTGAATTTAATACTTCATTTACTGTTACCACATATGTAATGACTGTGTGAAATGTTGGACTATATGTTGCTGAAAATAACTTTTCTTTTGTAGCCATTTCTATTTCAAGAGATTATAATGAACTAGCTTGGCCACCTAATCCAGCCAATAAATTTGGACACCTGAATTTGCTCCGAGATTTTTGTTCAGGTGATCTCAGCATTGACCCGTGCCTGGTTCAATGCTGTAAAAGCTGCATTCCCAGAGCTTTAAGTATTTGCTTCCTACTCAGGGCCCTGTTCCACCATAAGGCTTCATTTATTACGACTGTTCTCCTTTACTGGCCATCACCATGGACTGGGAGAGTCACACAGCTGCAAAAGTAGCTGGCAGAGAACCACCAGTTAGAAGGTGGGTCTGTCTGCAGGGTGGGCGTATCCAGCACCACAGTTGTTCACCAGGATATGTTTAACGTTGGACTGAGCCTTAGTGAAACACTGCAGAAAGCTGGTTGTTCATTTCAGAGTGTGAGTTTTCTTAGAGTTTTGGGGAACAGGGACAGATCTAACATTCGTCTTTAGACAAAAATTTCATTTTCAGTCGAAATAGAGTTTTGCTGGAAAATTTTCACCTCCCCTTAGTAGAGACCTCAGTGGACATTTCTGGAGCACTGTTGGCTGCGTCTGTAGGATAAGTTAAACTCCCTTGAATCAACAAAAACTAAACCTCAAGATGTCTTGTGACCGTAGAAAAATCTCTGGCTTCCTGAAGCATTCTGCTAATACCACAAATCCTCACCAATTAAATCTATATTCTGTAACACTATTTTTAACCTTTTTTCTTAAGACGCAGTACTTTACTATGTTACCTATGTTTTTTCTGTTCTTTGAAGACAATCAGGAAGACTTGTCAGTGATTTGCTTCCTAAGTAGAGGATAATTAAAGCAGGAATTTTGCTTGATACTTAGATGGGGTTAATATTTCCTGAGCTAGGAGGTAGGGATGCAAATCTGTGATTATCAGGACAGTGTTATGTTGCATCCAGAGATACATTACTTAAAAGGATGTAATGTAATTGTTGATGGTTACTAAAAGGAGTTATCTCCTGCCTCACATCATTATTATTATTATTATTTTGGGAAGGTTGAGCCAGTAACAGAAAAAGAATAGCCCTTACAAAACTCAGAAAGTTTCAGAAAATTTAGAAGATTAATTCTGTGCGATGACATGGCTATGTCAAAAATACATGATAAAGTACAGAAATTTGAAAGATAACCTTGGATTTCTCAGTCAGGATGCACAGTTAGATAGCTGTAACTTTAAATAGAAGTTTTGTTATGCCTTTTTGAATTTTATTTTTTAAATTTTTAAATTGCTAACAACCAGTAAAGACTGAAATAAGACTGTGGAAAACACTTTATAATTTAGGTTCACTTGTATTAGCCTGCAAAAAGCTTCTATTTCTGTTAACTGTACAAAGAAAATAAGGCCTGAAGTCTAATCCAGACAGACAAAAGTGAGATGGCCAAAGTTGACTTCAAGGAAGGGTCTGTTGCTTCTCTTCCCCAGTTCAGGAGCTGGTTTGGAGCAACAGCTAAAATAAAATGGTAGAGCAATACTTCTTACTTCTGTGTCTGATGAGGAGTTTTACTGGTATCTTTAGGTTCATGGAGCTCATGTGTATATTGTACTGAAAAATGTATTCCCCTCCCTGGCAATATTCAGGTCCAGGTTGTGTGGGGCTTTGGACAACCTGGTCTAGTGGAGGGTGTCCCTGCCCATGGCAGGGGGTTTGGAACTAGATGAGCTTTAAAGATCCCTCCCAATCCAAACCATCTTGTGATTCTACAAAATACTGAAAATGTTCTCACCTGTGGTTTAGCCCTGGCCAACAATTAAGTGCCACACAGCTACTCACTCACTTTCCACCCTGGCAGGGTATGGGAGAGAACTGGAAGAATGAAAATGAGACAACTCATGGGCTGAGATAAAAAGTTTAGTAGGACACACTCAAAAAAGGGAAGATAACAATAATAATATACATTAATATATATACAAAACAAGTGATGAAAACCACAGTTTCTCTCCACCCCAAGCCTATGCTGCACAACGCCCCCACCCCCCCCAGCTGCCATGCAAGCCCCCCCTGCTAAAAAATGCCCAGCCTCTCAGCCCACACACACAAGCAAAGTAAACCAAGGAATTAATTTACCACTTTCTATCATCAGGCAAGTGTCCAGCCATCACACCATATTTGATGCTGTGTGATACTTCCAGCTGCCACACCAGGCCTGCAGTTGCCCCTCAGCCCACCTCCAATTATAAACAGAACTTGATGTTGTACGGTATGGAATATCTCTTTGTTCATTTTGGGTGAGATGCTCAGGCTATGTCCCCTTCCAGCTTGTTGGGTGTCCCCTACCTTCTTGTTGGCAGGCCAGTACAAGAAGCTGAAAAGTCCTCAGCTGCTTGGCAACAACTAAAAGCATCAGTGTGTTATCAACATTATTCTCACCCTAAATCCAAAACACAGCACTACACCAGCTGCTACAAAGAATAGTGACTCCCTGCCAAAATCAGGACACCCCCTCAGGTTAGAGCACATCAGTTTTGAAGGTAAGGATGCTAAAATTCTGGCTGTGGTCTTGGCAGACCAATACAGAAGCAAAGCAATTCTAAAATGTAGTCTGCTATTTTCTTAGTAAATATGCATGGTCTATGTGTTATCATCACTCATAATCCATGTTCTGAGAAGGCTCTCAGTGTTATACAAGGTGTGTGCTGTTCATAAGTGGGGAAATGCAAACAGTAAGGTGGGGACAGTTCCAGAGGAAGTCAACAGGACTGAAGGAAGAGGTCGGATTTTGCTTCCCTACAGAAACCTTTACTTGAATGTTGATTGCTGGAAAGCTAATTGAGTTATTTAAAATGACTAGTAGAAAAAATCTAGAAAATTTGTGAGCTATAAACTCTAATGTCACTCATTAGCTACCTTCTGTGATGATGAAGGGACTTGAATAAAAGTACTGAGAAATAGTAGAACGAAGAGCGATTGCATAGAGATGCTCAGCATAATCTGGTTATCTGTTCCATCAGGAAAACTTAAAAATGTAAAGAGCTTTAAAGTATATATTTAAAAAAAAGATAATTCTGAAGATCAATGAGAGAGAAAAGCGGTGAAAATTAACCTCCCCCCCTACTTTCTGCCCAAACTGTATTCTTGGTGTCGTCTGGATTATTGCTACCAGACCTGGTAATATTTTGAGTTAAGCTTTTTCTCCTGGAAACATTAGGGTCTTCAAGTTCTGCCCAAACTGCCCTCAAGTTAGAGAAAAACCCAAAGAGACCTAATACAAGGAAAAGTGGTGTTAAGGAGAGGAAAAAAAGTAAATAAGGTGGAAAGTAATTAGAATTTATGCCAAGGAATTTTGCATTACATATTTTTGCTTTTTCTTTGCCACGTTCTCCCTTGTTTTGTTAAGCAGCCTTAGTTAGATGGCTGTTTCATATCTCAGTATGTGATATTTTCTTTTGCTTCGAATACAGATGTCCCTGAGAGTTACTGTTCATGCTCTAATTGTCTATTCAGCAAGCCTTTTAACATGGAGGCTCTGCTCACATCTCTTATATTTGTTTCTGGATCTTCCTTTAACAGTATATTTGTGATTGTATCATTGTCTGAGTTTAATATTCAGTAACAGGCTTTATTTGTCTAGATGCTGCTTTTAATATTTCTGAAAGCTTTATTTCTCTGTAATAGCTGCAAAATTTTATTCCCCCTACACTTGCAGCCACACTGTCTTTCACAAGGTGCTATATGTAACTGGTAGCAGACTGTCTGAGTAAAACATGAGACAGTGGTCAGTCTGAAATGGGCTTGTTGGAGCAGACAGAACAATCACCTCGTCACTGCGTTGGATGCATTTTGTGCTATGAACCGGAAGGTTTCCAAGGTGGGTAGCAGGGCGGATGCTGCACCCAAGGGAGCCCCGGTGGGGGAAAAGGACTGGGAGCTCCCATCTGCAATTGGCACTGCTCTCTCATTTGGTTAATTACATTCAGTTAATTGGTTGTGGAGACTCCTTCTCCAGAGATATTCAAAACCTGTCTAGACGCAATCCAGTGCAACCTGCTCTAGATGATCCTGCTTTAGCAGGGAGGTTGAACTAGATGATCTCCAGGGGTTCCTTCCACTCCCTGCTGCTCTGTGATTCTGGGATTCAGCCACAGCTTCTTGGGTCTTTTTGTTGGGGTGCTGGCTCCAGCTGGCTCAACCCCTTCCGTAAGACTTCAGCATGAGAAGCAGCACAGGCCATGAACCAGAATTCCCAGAATTACAAGCCACAGGCCGCTGGTACTCTGCCGTTCTGCAATTGCCCCTTGAGCACGTGGCAAGTTATTGGGATTTAGTAAGAGACAGGCAGCTCAGGTTCTCAAAACTTTCCTTTTCCAAGGCTTTATGCTCCTTCCAAGTGGAGGGCCCATGTGTGAGGAGGCATGAAGGTATCTGTAGCTGGCAGATTTTGCAGGGACTTAATGCTAGGGGTAGCTTTGGGAAAGATTATTTTGTCCATATTGAGCTTTGGTTATCCTGTTAATTTAGTTGGAATGTCTGTGTCCAGTTCCAGTGGTCTAAAGCCGAGAACCATTATTGCTAATTTCCCCCAGAATCTACACTTTCCTGCCAAAACACAAACACAGATGTGCTGACACGGCAAGTTTTGATGCTTTGGGCTGGAGCCACCTGATATGATACATTTGGTGCCTGCAAGGAGAGCCAATTTGTTACTGGCAGGTAACAGTTTTCAAATTTCCACAGGGTTTCACAGAAGACCATCTAGCAGAGGCAGCTTGGAAATGCCTCTGTCTCAGTTTCCCTTGCTCCAGGGCTTTTTCCATAGAGGAAACAGCTTGAAGGTGGCCTCTTCCAGCTAACTTTCTGCTGCTATGGCTGATTATCAGGTTTAAGCCAAGGGCATCTCTGTAGCGTATCGGAGACTAGCTTTGAGGACAGAGTGCTCCCTATCATCAGGAGATAGCAGATCCTGAACTTTGCTCAGGCTCAAACCGCCTGCTGGGTAGAAACATGTGTGATCTTCCCTTTTGCCCTTTGGTGCTTTGCTGTGTTGCTTGCTGTGATAGCTCATTTTCCTGCCTGCTGAACACTGGGGGAGAGATGCAAAGCTGAGTGCTGGACTGTGGGCAGTAACATGGGAGAGAGATTCGGCTGGCTCAGGAAGTGCTGCAAATACTGCCAGGCACCTCAAAATTATGTTAAAACCAGAATTATACTGCAGCCACGTAGTTGGTTGCCAGATTTCAAAGTACAGTGGTTTCTTCTGCCTACCTGCGGGAAGAGCAGATACAAACCCCTGTGAGGGAAGGGTAGCGGTGAGAGTGGCTGCCGTGCTTTTGGCAGGATCCATTTCTTTGCAGCATGGTGCCATTTGGCGTGAAAAGCAGTAGCAGCCTGGTGGTGGTTATTTAGAAAGGGAATGCCACTCAGACCTGCGGTGGAGCCTGGCTCTGCCAGAAGTGCCCCCAAGCTCCATGAGGAGCTTGAACTGCATGAAATGTTGATGCGGGAGGGCAGGATGTCACTGTGCTTGCCAGCAACCCTGCCTGTGGGTAACACAGGCAGCTGGAGAGATCTGCTGAGGAACGTGTTCCAGGGAGTCAAACCACCTTCCTCATGCTCGACAGTTTCCCCTTAAACACTTGCTCTGAATGGCTTTTTAGCCTGGCAGGTGCTGCCATGAGTGACAGCCCCGGCCACAGGGAAATGCAGGGAGGCTCACAGTCATCAAAATCAGCAAATACTTGCTCTTACACAGCCACTGAAAGAACAGGACACAGGGAACCCCAGGTGCTGATAAAACGCACTTCGTAACATGTTTCATGGAGAGCAAATGTAAGTCAGCAGTGACAACAAAGCTGGCCAACAACCGTCTTCCACAGCGAGCTGCTTCTCGGCTTCTGAAGATTATTCCATTTCGGTTGAGTTAAATAATTGAGAGTTTCTGACAAATGTATGAAAAAGGACAAGAGCCTTGGTTTGGGGACATGAGCAGGGTAAATGGCAGTCTTGCATCAAGTCAGTTCCTTCCTTCCTTCTTTCTTTCCTTCCTTCCTTCCTTCTTTCTTTCCTTCCTTCCTTCCTTCCTTCCTTCCTTCCTTCCTTCCTTCCTTCCTTCCTCCCTCCCTCCCTCCCTCCCACTTTCTCTCTCTCGATTTCTTTCTTGCTTTCTCTCTTTTTGTCTTTTTTCTTTCTCTATCTCTTTCTTTATCTCTTTCTTTCTCTCTTTCTCTCCCTCCCTCCCTCCCTTTCTCTGTCTCTCTCTCTCCCTCTTTCTTTATCTCCCCTATTTTTCTCTTCAGTCTAAATATTGCCATTGTCCATGCTGTTTACATGTCAGGGCCCACAGTCATCTCCTGCTCTTCTAAGGAGAACTGCTTTGGTGGGTAGGATAATTCTGGATGTTAGATTATGATGGGAAGTAGGAGCTGGTTGAGCACAGTGGGTCTCTAACACCTCTCAGCTTGGTGAAAATTGCTGTATATGAGATATGGCTGGCATCTGTAGCACAGCATTGCCTTACAGCACCAGTATAGCAGCAGCTCTCACCAGCTACTGAAGACACCCCCCACACAACCGTTCAAAGGGAGAGCAGGAGAATTCTTGTAGGCATTTTCTGTTCAACAGCTGCAGTGTGCTACATCCCCCTGGCATCTGTGGCAGACCTGCTAATGGATTCTGTAGAGGAATTACTGGGATATATGTGGTTATTCTGTATGTTGTTGGTTGAGGAATAAATACAGCAGTTTGAAGGTGATAGCTCCATCAGCTCCAGTGCAGCCCTGGCACAGGTCTGGCTGCTCAGCCTGCTGACATTCCCAGAGATCCAGTTGAATTCTGAGCTGGTTGTAGTTTGGAAGTGCTGTGGTGTCAGGCACCAGGCTTTTATCCTAATGCCTCTCACTAGTTTACTCTTCCCTTGCTTCCTGTGCTTGAGCTCGAGTTAATCTCACCCTGTCTTTCATTTAACTGAAAATAAGACACTTTTTTTTTTCATATGCTCTTTATCTTCAAAATCTAATTCCCAAGTCAATATGCTTCATGCAGACAGGGGAGCATTTTGTACCTATATTGGTGCAATCATGGACAAATAACACACAGGTAAACTCAAAAAATATCAGTTTAGATGTACTGTAGTTGTGTGAATGTTGACAGGCTAATAAACAGGAAAGGCTATAGAGTGAGCTTTGTACATAAACGGGAAGGTGGCATTCGTCCTGCCCTGCTCTTAGGATGTGCACGTGTATTCCCATTCTGCCTTTTACAGTACTGATAGTTCACCTTCAATAAATCAAAGGCAGCTTTTTCTTGCATGTATGATCTCTGAAGAAGAGGATATCAAGTCATACCCTAAACAGTTTTGACACACAGAAAATGTCTGGTGAAAAGTGCTAATGGTAGCCTTTTATTTACAGATGTTTTGACAAATATGTGAGGTAATGTGTTTATCTTCCCTCTTCCTCACAGGCTGAGAATGAGAGGCGTATTCTCCTTTCGTCCTTTAGCTCCAAAGAAGGCTGTTTTCCTGTCATCCCTCGAAGAAACTCCTTTACACTTGTCTAGCCAGTACAGTTTCTAACATGCCTCTTTTGTTATGCCTGGGCACCCTGGTGACTTGGCTGACATTGATATGAGTGTTTCTCTTTCCAGTCCGCCCCTGCATGCCTGCCGTATGGGCTGACGCCTGTCAGCTGCCCGGAGCGCTGCTGCTGGAGCACCTCCTGGATCAGTGGGCTCCTCGTCATGCAGCGAGGGCTCGGCAGGAGCTGCAGGCTGTTGGCACGTTCCTGGTCTTGATCTGAAATTAATTGACGCAACTTGAATCTTTGGAGATGATGCCAGAAGAACAGAAGACCTGTGAGATAGCAAAGAGCAGATATGTAAAATTTTCCATTAGCATTCTTCAGATGTAGAGGTTTGGATTTCTTTTACACATTGGCTACTTCACCTTGCAGCCATAGAAGCTTCCATTTACAGCTTTTGAGACTTGCTGTTGTCTCAACAGCTCTGTGGGTTTCTTTAGCCAGGAGAGGTTCAGTAGGGTATGTGATGATAAAAGGCTCTTCGTGCCTCTGTGCAGCCTTGTCTGTAAGGCTGGCAAAACAGCCTTGTCACAGTTGTGAAAACTACTGATACTGGTGCAGGGTTTTCAAACAGGAGCAAAAGGACCAAGTTCTCCTCTTTGAAGGAGACTTCACAATTGGAATATTACATAAACACTGTACCTTTTGTAAGGGCATACTTGTGTAAGATGCTCTCCTCTACAAAACTGTAACTTATTTCAGAGATCAAAATAATTCCCATGTCTGTTTTCCTTCACCTTTTATATATGAAACCAGTTCTGTAATGTTTTTTTTTCCTTGCTCTCGGTGCCTTCTTCTGCAGGTCTCACTAGCTAAATTTCTCTAAATTGTTCCAGAAATCTCTGGTTTTTTCTGTTCTGTGCCTCACTGAAAGCTTTACCAATGAAGACATAAGTAGTACCTAAAGAGTACATATCTGAGATGTGCATATGTTCAGAAACATACCAGCCTTGTTTCCAAGAAAAGTGTGGATGAATCACCCTCCAGAGGGGCCTTTTTCTCTCTGCTGACTGTAAAGGAATCGTAGCTTGGTGTCAGGTGGCGGAAGTTATAGATAGCATTCATCCAACCCAAGAAAGAAAAATACTCTTCTGAAGGAGAGATCAAGCTGGCATTCAAACACAGAGTAATGGAAAAGTAAAATGTGTGCAGACGCTATGTGAAGGCCAGAGCTGGGGACTTAAGAGCCTGACATACTGCATGGGGAGGTATGGTAACACTTCACAGGGGTACGAAACCAGTTGACTGGCAAGAATCTGATATCTTTTTCATCACAGGTAACATTTGAAAGTGGCAATAATGTTTTTGTATCTCTTAATCAAGAACAAAATTGATGCTTTGTTCCCTGCAGCTACTGTCAATGCAGCCAGCAGCAGACAGCTACTTGCCAGCTTTGCCCATTTTCTGGGCTCCTAGGACTCTGCCCAAATGGTGAGATGTGTGCCAGATCCAGTCCAGGAGCGATTTAAACACATTTACACAACCGTGACAATGTGACTGAGTCCCCTTTCGTGCATATACGAACAAAGCATGCTGCTGTCTGCACTTCATAGACCCACAGAGTAGTCTAAATTGTAAGGGACCTCTGGGGAAATCGAGTCAAACTCCCATGTAAAGCAGGGCCAGACAAATCAGGGTGCTCAAGATTGTGTCTAGTCAAGTTCTGAATATCACCAGGAATGGACATTCCTTAATTTCTCTGAGCAGCAAGTTACGGTGTTTGATCACCCTTGTTAGTGGTGAAGAACAGAAATATTCTGCTATCTCGTTGGAATTTCCTTGTTCTAGCTTGTGTCTATTGCCTTGTTGCTGTGCACCTTTCAGAAGAGCCTTGTCTATGTGTTCCTATTAGATAGCTGTAGACATCAGGAAGATCCTTCCCTGAAGCCTTCTCCTCTTGATGCTGAAAAAATCCAACTCCCTCAGCCTCTCCTTGGTCATCTTTTGCTCCAACTCCCTGACCAACTCTGTGGCCTTTGCTGGACTTGCTGTGGTATGCTGATGTCTGCTGTGGTATGCCGATGTCTGTCTTGTATCGATGAACCCGAAACTGACACAACCATCCAGAAGTGGTGTCATACGTGCTAGTAGAGAGGGAGGATCACTTCCTTGGACCTGCTGGCTAATGCAATCCAATATGCAGCAAGCTTTTGCTGGAAGAATACTCTGCTGACATATTGAAGTTGCAAATGTTTATCCTGTAGATATGCCCCCTCTTCACCTAGTTAGAAGAAACATAGGGAAAAAATATTTCAGTATGCATACTGAGCTGGAATTAAACACAGAATCCTAATGAACAAACCTCTGATGAATTACAACTACACTATATGAAAAAGACTGAGCAGGGTGGCCAGCACTCAACTTGCAGTTTTTGGTGCTTATTTAGTGTCTTTTCCATAGTAATTTTTGAAAAGGAATTTCTCATGTTCGTTCCAAATTCACCACAAATAAAGATGAATGGTAGGTGAAAGAACAGCTTCCATTACCTATGGGTGCTAGAAATATTAGTGCTAGAAAAAATAGCTTATCCTATTTCTGTCTGCAAACAGCAATTTAAAAAACATTCATCACACCAAAGTAGGTCCACTGGTAAGAAGTGGTACTAAAAAAGCACAGGACAACTTTTATCAAGTTTGTCCTTTATAATTTTTATACATGTCCTTTACCTATGAAAGACCTTGGCCCCTAACCATACGTTTTAGAAATGCCAGCACATAGTGCAAAGGCAAAATGTATTACTTTCATAGATTACTGCTTAGTCGTGAAAGAGCTCTAATTTTGTTCAAAAAAATAGCATCTAAAGTATTAAAAGCTAAAGATTCTTGGGGCACTTTTAAATGATGCCCACAGAAAATGTTGAGATATTTCAGTATTTCACAATTTCTCGAGTATCTTCAAGAAAACAAGGCTATTCTTATCCCTAAGACTGAAGGCTTCCACTTGCAGATATGTAATTACCTGCTATATTAGGAGAGGGTTTGCTCATTAAGATTTTGGCTACCCTGCTTGCAAGTGGTAGTCAAAATATTTCACAGCAGTTCCAGCTTGCAAGGCTGCAATATCTTTCCTTTATTAATAATAAAGTGCTTATGATAAATTGGATGTATAGGTATAAGCCTGGACAAAGCTTTTGGTTTACTGAGGCAGCACATTATATATGATGATAAAAATATTGAATTAAGGACTATTCTTATAGAAAAATTTCCAGATCTCTATCTGAATTATTCTCATTTAGACACCAACTGGAATCGATAGTGACAATTATTCTGGTTTATAATAGTTTTATATAGGGCTATCCATGAGTCCAGATTTCATTTAGTATCACCTTCTATCTTCTCTTTTGTTAACTGAGGAATGGAATAATCAACTTTATAATAATTGGTGGGCAAATAATAGCTTTCTTCTTTTGCAAATACATCTGCTATTGGTAGGAATTTGTATCCTGGTATTATTAAAAATGTAGAGTTGCAGAAATGGTTTAGTTCTTGTAGTAGGTTTAAAATCAACACAAAGAAGAACCATAAGCATTACCTAGTATAAAATATATTGTTATCCTAAATGAGTACTGAAAACTTAAGTGACGTGAAACTGGAAATATAGGGGAAGGTTCGTCTGAAATATGTTTGAGAGCCCAATTTGATTCTTGGAAGAATATATATGTATTTGTCATCTTCAATTAAACTAATTTGATGGTCCAATAAACTAAATGAATCAGCAATTAAAGCACCACAAATATAAAGTCCTTAATGCTTATCCTCTTTCTGGTTTATTTTACAGTTTAACACACTTAGTGCCTATTGGTATCTATGCTGCTATGTGGATTTACTTGCAAGAAAAACACCTAAAGCATCGTTCGTCTGTCACAATGGACCTCTGACAAGGTAATGTATTCTGGATTTAGAATAGGGATCCTTTGTCCTTTTTACATTTGCCATGTAGCCACTCGTAAATTCGTTAGAAATCGTGAAGATACGCTGTTTCAAGGGGTATATGGGTTAAAACCTCTGCCACTTATGTTGGTGAGAACTGACTGCAGCAAATCATCTGAAGTGTTTTTCTTATCCTTCAAATTTCATCCGAAAACAAGCATAGAAGCTAGTCCTTCTGTCAGTGTCAAGGGGTAGGAATAAATTATTTCAGTAAAATACTGATAAAAAATCTTGGTAAAGCATGCTCCCAAAGTCTTTCTTTCGACCACCATCATTTGCTCCAGTTTTAGATACAGTTGTTTTTATACGCACAAACTGATGTCTTTTAACTTATTTTTGACTTAGTCTTGCAGATGAAAACACTCTCCATGTCTGTGGTCAAAGCTACAAATCAGAAAATATCAAAATACTTGTTCACTCTAGGGTGTGAGAAAACTTCTAAAGGGATGAAGGCTGTTCTGAAACTGTCCAAGAACACCACCAGATTATCTAAAACAACCGGGGAACTCTAGAGGAGGTGAGAAGGCAGTTATTATGTCACAGGTAGATGGGATAATGGCATCCATGATGTGGAGAGGGGCCATTGTTTGAAAATGGAGTGCTCTAGCTTAAAGCTAGAAGAGAGGCATCTCTTTTTGTAGATCTTCCTCTTCAGATCTTTGTTACTGAGTTGTGTAAAAAAATGGACAGATGGCAGTTGTGCAGCTAGGTTTTTTCCTGGTCTCATGGTGGATCTTTTGTTTCAGAGCATGTGAGGGAAGCCTGGACTTAAAACAAATTGCAAAGAGCAGGTCTTACGCTTTACACAGAAGTAATCCAAAAGAATTAAAAGTAACATGTAAGAAGGAATAATTCTTAGAGCTTTGTGAAGGGCTTTGCAGTTCGATCAGTATGTTTGATTCTGTCCAAGTCTGTCTCCACCTTTTGTATAACATCTAGCCTAGGCAGAGGAACTCCAATAGATTGGCCAGACATGATTTCCTTTTGGATTTTCATGGCAGCCTGTTAAAGCAGGAGATCAGAATTGTTGATCTGATCATTGTGAATTGCTGATATGAATTATGGATTGCTGTACCTCTAAGAGGAGGGAGTACCAGAATGATTGTGGAGGGATTTGCGGTCCTCGTAGCTACTGCATCCTAATTTCCATTGACCAGGACATGTCTTAGGAATCTGAAGGGCAAAATATCTCAGACTTGAGATAGGTAAGCACCAGTATTTGATTATGAGAATAAAATTTTTTGAAGGATGGATGTGTGAAAACAGTCTTGGAGTAGAGGAAGGGCTTTAAGTAAATAATTTTAATGCCAGAATGTAGGGCAGTTCAGGAACCTCACAACATAATACAGAGCATCGAGGAAAAGGATTTTTTGGAAAACTTATGCTACTATTTTGACTGCTACTGTAAGGATGTTAAGTTATATTTATTTTTTGAAAGGATATTATACTGTTTCACAGAAGATTGAACTTTCTGGTTATTCCCGGGCAACATGTTGTCTATCGAACACTTAATATAACTTCTTAATTCTTATAAATAATGATTTTTTTTCATTTTTTTTGGTATGTATTGCATGGATTTTTCTGAAAAGTTGTCTTACATTGTCTTCATCTGTGGATAGCCTTTGGCTTTTGCACTAGTTTGCTCTATGGTATTCCATCAAAGTACCACTGCTGTAACTTGTTTCTTTCAGTGTGCTTTTGCAAGTAATTTCTTGACTTCTTGTCTGTGGGAATATCTTAGGTTTACTTAGCACCTCTTCCTGTGAAAGAACCCAAAATTAAACAGGCAATAGGCCTTAGGATCATTTTATCTGTAAGGGGTGTCTTAGCCTGCTTCCTCAGACGTTCTTATCTCATATAGGGCTTTTAGCTCCACACTGTGGGTAATTGAAAAGGCATTAGGATTTCAGCAAACATTTTAGATGCCTGAGTTTTATTGTCTTCAATTGGAGAGCATGCAAAAAATCAGTAAATTGGATCCTTTAAGATTGACAAAATCCTGGCCAATATGATCTACCACAACAAATTACCAGCAGAGATGGAGTCCCCACTGCTTGGTGTCCTTAGGCTTGTGACTCCTAGCTACACCTAGGCCCTCCAAAACACTCTCAGGTGTTCAAGCTAAGAAAACATGGACATCTTTCCTTCCCAGTCCCTTGAAAACCTTGCACATATTTGATATGAGATGAGAAGCTGCATAAGGCCAGGTCCAGGGACCGATGATCTGTGTCCCCCCCACAGTGTCCCCTAGCCACTGTCATTCTTTGGGTTCCTTGGGCATATTAGCTACTTCAATGAGGATGTGGAACTGTCTAAACAAACCTATACTAAGTAAACCTCCTATAACATTTAGCAATAATTGGGTCTTCCTTTATGCCAATGAGAGTGATTATTTATCATGGTTTAATTCTCATTATTATTCATGCATTTCTCTGACTAAAGGCAACATTTTCTCTAAGTAGACTGTGAATTCCCTGATAAAACCATCTAGACTTAATTCTTTATTATTCCTGCATGTCTTTGTGGCTGGTCCTATCTCTTTTCGTTCAGAAAGAATGATTAATTATTCTACTTGATCTTCACTTATCATGGGAGTACTATGTAAATTATTCCAAAAATGTTCTGGTTTAGATTTCATTATTTATCTTCAGTGCAACCTGGGTATAACGAAATATGAGAAGTGCATGCCTTTCTAGCACACTTCTTAGATTCGAAAACTTAGCATGTATTTCTGTTACCGGGCTTGTGACCTGTTGTTTACTTTTCCTGTTAGCAATATACTTCTATCCTGCTAAATTAATTATCCTGGCTTCTAACTAGAAGCTTACTATCATGATTGTCTGGAAATGTATTCCTTAGCAATTCAAAACATGCATTTAGTATTCAATGGGTAGAAAGAACAAAGATCCTTTCTGTCTTGTATGGAGTATGTGTATATTTTTTTGTCTTTCCAAGTGTGGAGCAAAACTCTTTTCTTTGACGAGATCTGTGGGCCACATGTATTTGCTTTAGTCTTATTTGTGAGAAACTTCAGTGATGTGAATAAAATTTGGCTCACAGAAAAGAACATACGGCCTAACGGAGAACTCCAGTATACCTTGGAGGGGCATGGTGTTGCTGCTGAGAGCTCATGTCGAGCAGTCTCTGATGTTTTCCTAACTTTTCGTCTATGAATACACACCAGCCTATTCTGTTCCCCAGAGGGCTGTTTCAAGTTGGTCACATTGCACCCCTTTAATGTAATGCCTTCTGTCGTTGCTGTACTAATAGTGTGCCTTGCTTTTTACAGACAGTTACATTTTCTTTCTTGCCCAATAAAGAAAATATTATGCATCAAATGTTTATTAATTGATTTGTCGAGTGAGGATACAGGAATAAAATCACATAATTTGGAAGATATTAGCATTCCTTTATTCTTCAGCTTTCAACTTGAAATATTACAAAATTATATCTTCCCATGAGGATTGTTGGTAGCTGAATAGCATGCCTAATAATTTCTCAAAAATTTTTAGTTTTCAAATTTTTCTTACCATCATCCTTAAAAGATGATTTTTGTTAAATTACGTTACAGAAAGTTTCTGAAAAATAATGCCTGTATCAGTAGTATCCAGCTTTTGTCTTCTGCACTTGTTTTACTTTATTGACGACTCTTTCTCAGGAAAATAAAAACACTGCTTGTTGTTTATTCCTTCTTAGAAAGAGAAGATCTGAATTCACAATGAGTGCACATTTAGAACTGTTACTTTTACTACTTCTTTCATTATCTAATGCTGTAGAAGTTATGAGAGTAATTCTACGTTTAGCACATTTTCATCTGACTTATTAGGAAAGTTTATGCATTTAAAATTACATATGCACTGGATAAAATCAAGAAATATTCTGGAAAAGAGCCAGGAGTCCTGGTCTGTCCTTTCCAACTCGTAAATCCCAGGGTGGATTTATACTCCATTTAATTTGTTCATTACCTGGTCCTGTGAATCTTGCATTCCTCGCCACTCAACGATTTTGTTTTCAAACCTCCTTCTTTAGTATCCTTCTCACCTAGAAAGTGCTGTTGTGGGATCAGATCTCCCATTTATTTTGTAAGTGTTTTAAAAATTAGGCTACCACACAAAAGATAACAAAACCCTTCTCTTTTTGACAGTATCTCTGAATGAACTCCAAGCAGAATGTCTTAGGGATGTTCTAAATACAGCTTCCATATCAAATCTATTCTGATCATAAATTGGGGCCTACCTTTAGCTAATGTAGGGGCTTCAGGCTAACCAGAGAGGCTCCCCAAGAATAGAGATGGCTATCAGGACTGACTTCAAGGACCAGGGACACAGGCAATTTAAGAAAGATCAGAGATTTCTACTGGATGACCAGATAGGTCCATGAGCAAAGACTAAGAATATTTTTCATGTCTCTTGAGATAGATGAGGCTAGCTAAGTCTGGAAGGATGATCCTTCACAGCCCTTTTGAGGGCAACAAGGATGGACCTGGAAAAGAGAAGACTCCAGGGAAACCTTATAGCAGCCTTCTGGTACCTAAAGGGGTCCACAGGAAAGAAGGAGAGAGACTCTATCAGGGAATGCAGTGTTAGGACAAGGGGGAATGGCTTTAAACTGAAAGAGAGTAGGTTTGGATTAGATGTTAGGAAGAAATTCTTTACTGTGAGGTTGGTGGGACACTGGCACAGGCTACCCAGAGATGTTGCAGAAGCTCCATCCCTGGAAGCATTTAAGGCCAGGTTGAGTGAGGCTCTGGGCAACCCGGTCTAGTGGAGGGTGTCCCTGCCCATGGCAGGGGGGCTGGAACTAGATGACCTTTAAGGTCCCTTCCAACTTAAACTAATTTGTGATTCTGTGATTCTATAATCCTTCTCTTTCTCTCCAAAACCTTTTTGCAGAAGACAGAATCTCAGGTTTTCCCCTTAGCAGGATTTTGCTTTTGTGTAACTTTATCCTTGTTTGGATAATAAATAAATAAGGTCTCCTGCCATGAGATAATTACCCTGTCACAGTACCCATTAGTCAGAAATTTAGTTTGTCTTTAATGTGGCAATTGTCTAAGCATTTGAAGAGACAGACAAAAGTCTAAGCATAACATGATTAGAAGAGCTGGAAGGAAGGAGAAGTCTCCGTGCACAGAAGATAGAAGAATTCAACCTGACACATGCCAGAACACCAGGTACCCCGCTGTGGACAAGGGAAAATGATGGCACTCAGCAAACTTGTTTGTGACATTTTAAAAATAGAATATAAACTGCAGCCAAATTTGGAGTTTGAACAAGTGAAAATAAAAACAAATACAAACTCAAAGTTAAGTGGAAAAGGGAAACTTTATGTTACAAATGTTTTACTTACACTATAGGTCATATCTTTTGGTGTTTAGTGACCAGTGCAGTCTGTCTGCCTCTTCTGTAGGTTGGAGTACATCTTAACCATAGTCTGGGGAAACTGCTCTTCATGTCTTTCTTTTAGAGTAATCTTCTGTATGTACCACTTTTAAAAACAGTAAGTTAGCTATATCTTCCTGTACCACTCTAAAACCCCCCCCCCAAAAACCTCAAAAAACCAAACCTTTTGGATGGACTCCTTATCCTGTAGATTTGGGAATCTAGGCCTGGCAGCTATTTGACTTCCTCAGAAACCCTGTTCCAAGTCACTTTCTTTTTATGCAGTCACATCTTGCAAATCCTCTACATACATAATGAGCATGGACTGGGAAAAATCCCTCTACATACAAAATGGACACGGTTCAAAAAGCATCTTTAAGAGAAATGACTGCAGCTCCACTAAAGGTAAGGTATAAGGTAAGATTTCTTGACTTGCTTTGAGGGAGAAAAGTTGAAACAACAAACAGAAGGAACAGAATGGCAGATTGATAAAGGCACTGCAACCCACTTCTGACTAAAGCAATTTGGACCTGTAATTTCTGTAGCTCTGAAGAAGACAGTGAGGTAAAACAATGGCAGGTAACCAATATGATAACAGAAAGATAAATCTGGTAAGTGCTTCTATGACTTTGAAAAGTAAAAGCTGGTGACTTTCTTCTCTTTCTTGTTTGTTAAACAGCTTGGCTAACAAAACTTGGGAATCTTCTTTTTCTCTCTTTGCACTGTCATCTAATCTGCTTGTTAATTTTAGGAAATTCTGGGGATTCTTCCTCCCATGTGTTTGTAACTGGAGCAGATGACAGGCGCATGTGGCTGTAGATTCAGCTTTTCAGGCAGACTTTCCTGCTTGGTTAAATGAATGAGCCTGCTGGAAGTGCTTTTGGTGGTCTTATATCTTCGTCACCCAGAGGAGAACAAATACTGCTTAGACATCAGCAGAAGTAAGAAGGTCTCTGGCAGTAGTGTGGGAGCATGCAAGCGCTCCAGTTGCCCTGAAAATGATTCCCCGCTGGGGTCTGAGAGTTGGAGATCTGTGGCTTAGATTTCTGTTTGAACTTGTGGTGTTTCCTCCATGTTCTCCAAGCAACTGTGCAGTTGCATTATTACACTAACACACTACAGTAGCACACTAATTGCACAGTGGGATCTGAACACAGTCTGTCTCAGATACTGGAATTCAAATGCATCTTCAGGGTAACATGGGTGCATGTTACAAAAAATGTGACCTTCAATCATTGTGATGTAAACAGGGATCACGTGGAAAGAGAATCATATTCCTTCCTCCTCAAGGGCCAAAGGAATATGTGTCTGACCTGTGTATTAAGCCCTAATATCATCCCCTGCTGTTTATTTCGAGCTCATAGTCATCAGGGAAAAGCTGGAACAACAATGTAATTAAGAAAACAACATATCAGTGAGCAAATTTTTACTGTACAATTCAAAGAAATGGAAGGATGAACAACTTAACGACAGCAGGAAAAAGAGACAGTGGCCCTCCCTGCACCCCAGCAGGCTGTCAGCTAATTTAGGAGGGAAATGAAGGAACTGAAACAAGAGACAGCCTCATCATTTGCTAAGCTTGGAATTCAATCTCAGAAATAAAATGGAGCTTAATAAAACCAGATGAGGGGGCAGACTAACTGGAGCAGCAAATAAGAGAGTGGAAAGGTATATTGATTCTTTGTTACTGAAGTAAGAGAGACAATTGTGCATAAAATGTTCTAACTTCTGAAGCTGATTAACAATGAATAATATAAAGATTTATGAGTAATCAGAAGATGAAAATTATTAAATGCTAGAATTCCTACCTTTATTTTTAAATTAAGCACTAGACTTTGATTGCATGCTAGCATAAACCCAGAGGGCACTGATCTCAAGGAGACAGTCTTTTTCAGGTGCTGTGGGTGGCAAAACTTGTGAATCGAATTTAGTCTTAATTAAAATGTTAAAGTTCTTAGATGTTTCCTTTGATTTTTGTTCTTTGTATTCTACATGAAGCAATTTTTAGTCATCTGTAAGTGAAAAATCAAATGTGTTTCTTTACCATAATGCAAGGTGATCTGTGGATCTCAGCCAACATGGAGGGAAAGGGAAAGAGACCTGGACAGATTGGAATTTGTGCTATAATTGAATAAACGTTGTTTGTCTGAGAATATACATTGTTAATATGTCCAGAAGTGTTTTGGCACATTTTAGTATATATGTAATAAAACAGAAATTTATGCTTGGATGTTTGCATACTTTCAAAACTTTTCTATAAAAAAAAAAGAAAAATCAATTTAAATAATACATTGATTCTTACACATAACCCAGGGTCCTGCTGTTAGTCATTTAGAGCTGAACGGAGGTAATGTTCTGTTCTAAATATTCTTTTTCCTAATACATATAAGGCTAGTACTTGTGGTTTTTACAGTTCTAACCAGAAATATTGAATGTATTACCAACAGATGTAAAAAACTATATTGCTGTTCCCTAATTCACTTTACAGAAAACACCATGACCTTGCAGTTCAACTGGCTATTCTTGGCTAGCTTTTTTATCTAAATAGTACTTTTCTAACTGATTTTTCTTGAGTTATAATTTTTCAAGATGACTCATTAAAAAGTACTGCAGAGGTATACTTCTTCCATATGTTATAACCTGGGGTGGGGTTTTTTTTGTTGTTGTTGTTTGTTTTTTATTTTGGTTTTTGGGTTTTTTTGTGGTGTTTTACTCTTTTTCTGCTTTCTGGGGGTTTTTTTAATTATTTTTTTAAATTGGAAGAGCAATCCTCAAACACAAAAAGAACCCCAGAAACTAAAGGATTCCTGGTATTCTCATCCCCCTACAATGGGCAAAGGTGTTTGTGTTCCTTCTCATACAAGGTCTTGGAAACCTTTTGGAGGAATCTTCAGGAATTAATGTATCCTTCTTAAGCAATGAATTTGAGAAATTGTTTCACATGCATTTAATACACCTCTTAACTGGTTGTCCTGGGACTTTGTCCAGTCTCACAATTTTTTTCTCCCCCCTTTTAAAACACTCTTAAGGGACCGAGACACATTTTAAAGATGTGGAGTAGTTGTAAATAATGTTGTACCTTGTGAAGGTGAGGTGTTTAGCTTCCTTTTCGTAGCAGACCCAGAGGCAGCAAAACACTATAAAAAATCCAAGGAAACGAAGATGTTAGGGTTACAAAAGAAAACCAGATATTAATTGATGGGAACAAGGAGGCTTTTCACTTGATTCTTGCTGCAGGCAACAGGGATTTGGCTCTGTTTTTCTTTTCCAATGTCACTAGCTTTTTAAAATAAGGATGTTTGTTTCTGTTGCAACTCTCTCTCTCAAATATTTTCTTCCCAAGAGAAGGAAGTTGTGAAATGGAGAAGGTAGGTTCCCCCCTTCTTTTTGGGAAAGGATTTTTTTTCTTTAACTCTTTGTATCTGAAACAATATTGCTTGTTTCCTGTATGTTTTCAGTTTCTATCAGGTGGTAAGTGCTCCCCATTCAAGCCCAGTAGCTGAAAGTGTGATTTGTGCTGCTAGCTAAGACTCAAGTTCTAAAGCATCTCCTCTTTTATTGGTCTTGAGGTGAAAATGATTAACACTAGTAATATAAAGAGGCCTTCATTGCCCTAATTAGAGCAGAGAAAAGAAAAAAAAGATTCCTGGCAAAAAAAAAAGATTCATATGAACACAACTTGAAAACTCCAGTGATAGATAATTGGATCATCATTGACAATTTGCCAGTTAAATTTGGTAGAACTACAGAGTCAAACTTTTAGAAAAGTTGCCTATTGTTTTATAAATATAATCATCACCCGTATTATCATTTCTCTTATAATATTTTGTAGCTCCTTTGTTACACATGAGAACCAAAATTAGGGAGTTAAAGCAAAGGAAAAGGTGTATCTGCTGTGAGAAATAATGTAGTAGATGCAGTGGAAGTCCTTGGAGAGGGAGAAGTCAGTTATTCATGCAGCAATGCTGATTGTTGGAAGTGAATGTACACTGTTATTCCTCTACTGTATCTGGAATTGCGTTTATATGTATATGAAAATTGAGCAATTTGCAGATAGTTGTGCAGGTGAGTGTCACTTTCTGGAGGTAACTGAATTGCATGAGAAATTTTGACACACTGATTTTGCAAACCAGTCCCAGTATGCATGGGCCTTTGTGCAGGGAAGTCTTATGTTTCAGTATTTCTAGGGCTTGATCAAATTAAGAAACATAATTTGTGCAGCTAGAATGGGCTCTGTAAATGATCAGTGCTCTCAGAAGTGACTGTCACAGTCATTTTATAGAGCTTTTCTTTGACTATCTCTTCACTGCTCTCAAGAGTTTTGAATCCTTGCTGTTCATTGGAAGCATGAAAAGCACAAACTTTCTTTCATGCCTAGACTATGCATTACACCATTGCTTCACAAGCAATTTAACCCAGAATATTCTGGTTTTGTCATCAAGAAAACATCTCCTCTTCATACATCTAATTTCTAGTGACCTACTACTAGTCCAGCACTTTTCTCCTCCTCACCTTTCTCTGAGCTGTGGGTAAAAGCCTTCATACAACCACACAGGGGGCCGACCCAGTGACCTCATATGGACCAGACTGAACCTGGCAAAAATACCACCCTAGAGACTATGTTTAGCTTTCCTCAGTTGTAAGGATGGATTTGGCTACTTGAGTGATAGGGTTGACAAATGAACTGGGGAGAAGGAGAGAAACGGGAAACTGGCAGCATAGGGGAGGACAGGACTGTCCATTTTTTTTGCAGCAGAGCTGATTTGTGTTGGTTGAAATTTCTTATGGAACAACTGTGAGAAAACTTTGGGAGACTGCTGAACAGCACGTTCTGAACAGAAGTTATGGCTGTCTGTGTGCTGAGTGGGTTGATGGTAATTGCTTTACCCAAAGTGGTTTAATGAGTTTAGCATGTGAATTGTATTTGCTTATCATTTAAGGAAAGGTTGATCAAAAGCTATCAGCTTATTAATTAAAAAGTCAACAGAACTTGAGACATGGTCAGAAGACTGTGGAAAAAAAAGCTGACATTATAATCATACAGTATGTACTAAGTGCTGTGCAGAAAAACAATAGGGGATGTAACAATAATGTGAAAGAAGAAAGCCAACTGTGTCCTGGGCTGCATCAAAAACAGTGTGGCCAGTGGGTTGAGAGGGGAGTGTGTGTGATTCTGCCCCTCTACTTTGCTCTCATGAGACCCCACCTGGAGCACTGTGTTCTCTCTTGGGGCCCCAGTACAGGAAAGGCATAGAGCTGTTGGAATGAGTCCTGAGGAGGACTACAAAGTTGATCAGGGGCCTGGAGAAGAGAAGGCTCTGTGGAGAGGTAATTGTGGCCCACCAGCACTTAAAAGGGGCCTACAGGAAAGTGGTAGAGGGACTGTTTATCAGGGAGTGTAGTGATAGTGCAACGGGGAATGGCTTTAAGCTGAAAGAGGGCAGGTTTAGATTATATGTTAGGAAAAAAAGATGATTATGATGTTGGTCAGGCCCAGGTTGCCCAGAGAAGCTGTGGCTGTCCCCTCCCTGGCAATATTCAGGTCCAGGTTGGATGGGGCTTTGGACAACCTGGTCTAATGGAGGGTGTCCCTGCCCATGGCAGGGGGGGGTGGAACAAGGTGGTCTTTGAGGGCACTTCCAACCCAAACAATTCTATGATTCTATGATAAGATACTAACATAATAATATAATAAAATCATAGACATGTTGTATTTACTGTCCTTTGATGCTACATTAGGAAAAGGGAAGAGTGATTTAGAAAATACTTCTCAAGCAAACTTTGAAAAAGAATAGCTGCATCTCTTGTTCTACATGACTGGACACTGTGTGTATGAGATAGAGTTTCCTCTTCAGTCAGCCTTAGCTATACTGCGTCTTAGCAGATTCCTAGATTTTTAAAATGCTTTTATTGGAAATGTTTTATTTGTTAAAGTGTATATTTGATAAAATGCACACCTGCACCTGTATGAATCTTCCCAGTTTGGCTCTACTGGGTACAGCAGCATTCACTGGAAAGTATGTCTTGTTCTGCAGGTGTTACAAAACAGTGGAAGTGTTGCCTCAGTGCCATAGGGGTAGGGACTACCTTTTCCAGTTGTTTCCAACTATATGTATCTGGTTCCATGAAAATTGCTTTAACATCCCATTCTTACCCTTGCCCACAGAAACCTTGCTACCTGGCTTTCCTGTTGTCATCTTAATATAACTGCCTGTGATCTTCGACGTTTTCTCCATATGAGAACAGAACTGAGGGTTTTTAGTATTATAGGAAGGATAAAGTTGAGGTGGCTGCATTTTTGTTTTATTTCTGGCTCAAGACAGGGTATGAACCAAGCTCTGCTGGTATGCAAACCCAGTGAATCAAGCCACTGTGTTGTTTCATCGAGCTTTGTTTCCTGGTTATTTAGCCTGTGACTGATTGTTGAAATGTGCTCTATGGCACTTCTTTTAATGTTATTTACTGCTAAAAGGTAGTCTAAATTTTCATTTGGTTTCCTTCCATGAGTTAAACACCGTGTTTTTCCCGCTCACAATAATAACTCAAGTTGCAGAGGGACATGTTTTGACAGGAACATCATACGTAATTTTAAAATTAAGAGTTGCAGAACTCATGACTTATATAATATGACAGTTTTAGGCCTTGCTGTTCCTAAAAGGCTTAGTATTGTGAACATGAGATTCCCTTTAATTAGCTTTATTTACTGTTCCCTATAATGAAACATCCAAAGGACCTTTAGCCTGCAATTTTACAGGGGCTGAGGGAAGATACAACAGGTTGTTACTTCTGAGATAGTGCTGCTTTTGCGGGATGCTGTAGTATAATATCACTGCCATCCTTAGGAAATGCAATGGCAACTAAACTTGCCTGTTTTGTCAAAGTGCTGCCATTGTTTCTAATATTTTTAATTTGTCCCTTTTTAATTAGGTTAGCACAGCAATTGTCAAGGTGATGAAGTGACAAGCAGCACTCGAAAACTTCATCTGGTTGCTTCATAATAACAGTTAGGTGAGGATTTTTATTGTGTGCACTACTTGGTTTTCTGTTTGCATAATCCAGTAATCATGCATATTTTCGAGCATTAAGCCTTTGTAAATACTAATAATAAACTGCAGAAAACCTCCAGAAACCAAAGTAAAGAAAATTAATAACTAGGAAAATATTTAAAGAACAAGCCATTCAAACACAGTCTAGTATCTGACATCACAAAGAGACAAAGTATATACTTGGGGGAAAAAAAAAGAGTTCCTTGGGGCAAAACCAATAGGTGACATCCTTAGTATTCCTGTAAGAAGACATTTCCAAGTTAAACATCAAGAAATTTGGAACTGATTTAATTGTAAATAGCTTTTTTTTTTTAAATAACTCCTCTTGAGAATTGACATATGTGATCTTGGAATAAAATGAATCTTGTTTGTGAACTTCCAGAAGATTTTATTCAAATACTTCAGTATTTCAGGTGCTAAGCCTAGATCTTCAAATTCCTCAGTCAGAAAACAGCAGTGCCAGCTACTATGTATTTTCATGTGGGAAAGAATTAGGCCTTTTTTGCTTGTAAAGGGTTTGTAAACTGACCAGTGTTCAACTGGGAATGAAATTAGTGAAAGGATTGGAGGAATGTAGAAACTTAACAGTCTGGATCTATTTAGCAAGACCTTCCTTACTGATTAAGGTCTAATCAGAGAGATGCATTGAAAGAAAATCATCATCAGTAACACAGAAACCCAAAGGATAAAGAGGAAGGGAATAGTTTAAGCGCAATAAGGACCTTATTTTACCAGAGGCAGATGTAAATACAGCAGGAAAAAACCCTTAGACATTGTCAAAATGAAAATTACTCTTGAGATCAAAAGCCCCTCTGTGTGTGAAGAGAGCTGTTATGCTGGCACTGTTGATGATGTTGTGTACAGGTACTGTTGTCCTTGCTTCTCTGATGTAAAGATTTCTGCATCTTTGTACATTCCAATGCAAAGAAAATTAAACTCATAAATAACTAAAGTTTCATAATGCAATCAGTTCTAATCTCCTAACAGAGAGACAAAGGCTCTCCCAGGACCAATATTTTTTTGGTTCCTCTACTTTTCTCCTCTTGGTGCCTTACACTGCCTTTTTGCTAATTGTCATGGTACAGTGTCTTAAGTACCCCAGACAACATGCAAGTGTCATATTGTCCTTCTCATTTAGCTTTCTTCTTTCCCCTTTTGTATTATTAATTAAATATTTATTTAATGCTGAACTCTTGTTCCACTCAGTGGGACAGTGACCTTAGAATCAAGCCTTTTGATTTCCCCCCATCTCTCCATGGTTATTTAATAAAAATCCAAGAAAGATTCGGACTCATTCTGAAGTTCCATTGTGATGGAAAGGAATAGATCTTTACTTTTTTAATACAAAAAAAACCCCTTACTGGTGTCAATGCTTGTCTTCAAGAAAGAGATATGCCGGTGGTCTTTGAACAGGGATATGTGATCCCCTCCTATTTGCAGTTAGGCTAACATATCCAGTCATACACATAATTTTAAAAAACAATTTCTGTTGGACAGATAAAAGTATGTTCCTTTTTCATAAGACCATGGGGCTGACTTTACTGACACTACATTAGTTTCCTGTCTCTGATGGTTGCCAATGGTCTTTCCTCTGAAATGTAGGGGAACATACAAGAGACAAACAAGCATATAGTGATATTTTATACAAATATTCTCCAAGCAACCACTGATTTGTCATTTATGTAGCTCCCAAGTCAGAAATCCTGCCTTATATTCAGTGCTGCTAAATAGATTTTTTTATCCAAGATTTTTTGCTGTCTCCTTTTGAATCAGAGTAATCGTCAGTGTGTCCACAACACAGCCAAACTACCTAAGAGGAACCATCTCTGTCTGTTTTGAATCCATCATTTACTATTGCCATTCATTGTCCGTTAATTCTTACATTAGGAAAGATGATGAAAGACTGAACCTTTCTCCATTACACTCATTGTTTATACATATCTATCATATTACTCCTGATTCATGGCATCTCTTAGCTGATCCTGGTTGCCCCTTTATAGCCCTCTTCTTCTGTTGCATTCTTCTGCCACATTTTGTGACAGGCAGGTTAGGGTTCTGCTGTCCTTTTGAGGAGAGCATGGTGGAAATATCAGCTGGAGTGAGAGGGTGGCTGCCTCTCCCTGGGAACTTCACTCAGGAGAGGACAGGGGGGACTTGACATTGGCAGCAGCTGTAGGTGGGGCCGGGATCTGTCCTTGTGAGAGTGAGGGCTAGAGGACTCACATAAACCTTCTGGAGAGGTCAGAAAGGATTTCCTGGGGAGTGGGCAGAGCTGCCTGCAACTCAGACAATCCTTAACTTATACAAAAGCAAGGACTTACCCGCAAGGGAATGATGGGCCGGAAGGGCATTGCACAAGAACTGCCCTGATTTCTGTTCTGCTTTCCAGTGCTGGGTTTTTTTTTCTTTTTTTCTTTAAAAAAAAAATAAATTCGTTATGCTAATTTGCATTTAAATTAACTACGCCATTTTAGGCATCTTTATTGATCTCACTACAGAGGAAGATGTCTCTCTTTAAGCTGTAACTGTCTTGGGATCCTCCTATGGTTTTCAAAACTGAAGAATCCTGTTCCATTTTCAAGAGCTGGGCTCACTCCTGGATGCACCTGGACCCTTCAGTTGTGATGGGAGGAGGCTCAGGCTCCCAAGGCAGCAGGGCTGCGTGGAGTTGTAAACGCTTATTGCTGAGACCTGCTGCAACTCTGTTTGTAAATCTGGCCCCTTGTCTTCTCTGCCATGTAACTGTTGTGACCCACATCCTTTATGGTGAAGAACCATCTCAGAGTGATTTCTGTCTGGCACAGGACTGGGCTGTCATTGCATTGGCTGGCTTTAAGCACTGCATTGACATTGCACCATGCTACCCAACTCCCCCGTTGTGTATTCGTCCTTGAGACATTGATGGAAGCAGTTCAAGCTTTAGTGGGCAACACAAAAGTGAAAATCTGTAACAGATGAACATGCTGCAGGCATAGGTTAAGTGGTCACATCTTCCCCCAAGTTCCCTCTTCCCAAAGTGGTTTGGGCTTTGCCTCTGGCAAAGAGGAGTTTGCTACTCCTAGCATCCTCTTTGTGTTTTCCCACACAGTTGACAGGTACCCACCTTCCACCTCACCCTTAGTTGGTGACATCCTGGCTCTCTTCCCTCTTTCTGCTTCCAGACTCCCACAAGAAAGTAGACATACACTGTGTGTGAGAAGTACCACTGGGTATCATTTGTCCCAGTTACATTGTCTTTCTTGACACGCCCACTGCAATATACAAACGTGTTTGACATACCACAAATAATTATTCTGCCCTCAGTGTAGGCAGACTGCAGGTAGCTATGTCTGCAGAGTACAGGGCTTGCATTGTGCAGGTGGATCCTGTGGGGGTGCAATTTAGAAAAAAATTCATAGGGGTTGATTTTAAACTGTGACACGTCATATTCTTCCTGAAACAAATAATAGTGATGCAGTCTCAAATTACAGAAGTGACCCTATATGGCACAAGAAACCTTTTCAGATATCATGAGGTGTTAAAAGCAGAATTATCACTTTGTTACAGGTGTAAAGCTGTAGGCTGAGGTGTGTTTTCTGCAAAGCTGAGGTTAAAACTTAAAATAATATTCTCTAGTTTGTGTTGGTTTTTGTGTTTTTTCACAGAGAAGTAATTAGTTTTACTTACATGTGGTTTGGCTTGTGCCAGTTTAGAGAAGAACTATGGTTTGAGAGGTGCAATTAGCTGAAGTCTGTGTAGTAATTTTTGTACAAACTTGCAGCAGAAGCTTTATGTTATGCAATAAAGTTCTGAAATTAGATATATTTTAATTAGGTGATAATAGTGATAATACAGAGCTTTGTTTATTAAGTAGTCAGAAGGTTCTAATGAGCTGTGAATTTCGAAGAAGTCTTTGGCAGGAGATGAAAAACATGATAGTGTAGTTCAGAATTCCTTTTAGTGTGGCTGTAATCTCATGAGTGCTATGCAAAAGTTCAAAATAAAAGCAGGCCTGGAAATTCTGTAGATGTTTACATTTGATATTTCTATTCTGGGATGTCTTAAAAAATAATCACTTGGTGGGTTTTTTTAAAAACAGATGTTGAACTCAGTAAAATATCGAGTTGGGGAGGGATGTAAGGGGCTAGAAGCCATGAAGGAAGAAATGTATTACTTGTTGGCTAATTGCTATGGAGACATTGTGTCTGAGTTCTCTAAATTACTTCATCAAATCTTGAAGGTATAAATGATCTAGAAAATCTTTTATGTCCCTTTTGCTGTTTCACTGTTGCTGCATATCTCCTACTCTCCTATCACTGAATGTTTTCTTCTCTCTAATATGACATTAAATTTGTATCCTTGGACTCTCTACAGAGAAATAGCCGTACCTGAAGAGGGATAAATACGTATGAAATACTTAAATTATCTGTTAAATTACCAGGATAATCCATTTCCTTTCTAAAACATCCTCAATGACAAAATGAATAAGTAGAATCCCCCAGGTCTTGTGTTGAGTGTCAAAGAGAGCAATAGGTAAGAGAAAATAATCTGAGAGGAAGACCTGTCTGCCCTATGGCGGCCTTCCTGCACATTTGCCCTATTCCTACTCCCCATATGCTTCAATTCCTGTCCCTTCCTTCCTAGCTCAGTAATGTTCACAACTCTGATCCCCTCAACCTGCTCCTCGGGTTCCCTGGAGGATAAACGAAGGTCTGTATAAACCCACGATTGCTTTTCAAACACCTAGGTTCTGCATGGATGTGAGATACCTGAAGTACTGTTACACAAGTTTTATGGCCTTTCCTAAGAAAGGACAGGCTTGCAATGATGATTGGCTTTGTAATATTTGCTTGCTTGGGATAGGCAAAGACATATGACTATTAGTAAGCTGAGAAAGAAACAGCCTTACTTAGAAAAATGAGTATTATGTCAAAATTAGCTACTGATCCTCGGGAAATAGATCCTGGGTATGCCCATGTAAAGGAGTGGAGGTCACATAGAAGTTATCAATACAGTGCTGAACAGGTCTATGATGCACTTCTAGCTCTTGAGAGAAACAGCAGCTAGTTTACAAGTAGAGAAAACTCCCGCTGAAACAAGTTAAAAATCACTGAAAAAATAATGGAATAATAATAATAAAAAAATCCATCACAAGTTATTAAACTCTGAGATGTAAACAGTGGCTAACTAAGACCTTAAGCCATAGATTTCCAGAAGCTGAGAGTATAATGTTTGTAAACTCTTGCTTCTGACACATCTGTTACTGCCCACTGTCAGACAGGGTGCTGGATAAAGCTGACTTTGTTCTGAGCAAGGTAGTCATTCTTGCTTTTTTTTTTTTTCTTTTTAAATGTAGAAAAGGAATATAAAAAATGTTTTCCTGTCTGCTCACTCCTTTTTCTGCCTCCAGGCATTCGTAACCTGGTAGTTGTCTCCTTACACTGTTCTATATTGGAAATAACAATGCTGAAAAAATTTAAAACAAGTCTATGAGAAGGCAGGATGAATAAAGATATCCTTTCAATTTATATACTTCAGGGACACGATTTTCTCTCTAGTACAGTGGATGAGTCTTGCAGTCTTTTTTTTGCATATACAAAAGTCGCTTTCCCCTTTTTTTTCCCTTTTTCCGCCCCTTTTTTTTTCCTCCTTGATTGCATTAATACAAACAAGTGATCCCCAGGTAGCTCTCCAATGCAACTGTGCACCTGCTGAATACAAGTTAACACTTTTGCAGTTACATTTTGCAGCTACAAAACATTTTTATTTTTTCCCCCCAAATGTTCTGGAAGGAAAATAATGGGATTAGTTACAGCCACTATAGGCAGCAAATAATTCAGAAGCCACCTAGAAAAAGCATCTGTTCTAAGCCAGTGTCTAGTAAACAACTAATAAATAATGTGGAGCTCTCTGAGAAGTGTAAGCATGATTGAGTCACAGAAAAGATGGATAAGAACGAGCCTTATGCCCTCCAAAGGCATCACAAGAACAATTAACCAAACAATGGGAGGTCCAAACTGTCTATCTTTAGCCTGGTCTTTTCTGTATGGATGAGGACGTTTATAGTGACCCTCTGGCATCTCTGCTTTTGGTTTATATTGGTAATACGTATTTTTGGATAGTTTGTCATGAAACCTTTCTGTTCTGTGGGAAATTTAATACCAGCCACTTTCCCCTCTTCCCAGATGACTTTAACACATCTCAAAATGTGCTTTCTGCATCCCTTAGATTAAACGTTCACTAAATACTAGTAAAACTGCCGAAAGATGGGGATTGAATAAACATAAATGCTCTACTGAAGCTAGTCCCATCTGGCAAATAAAAGAACAGACGTGTCAGCAAGGCAAGTTTAACTTAGTTCAAAAAGAAAAAGTGTGTTGCTACCAAATTCAAACAAAACCAGAAACTTCAAGCTCGATTTAAATGAGAAATAGTGAAATGAAGAATAAAATTGCTCACAGAACGTGGAAGCCGGGTTTTCCTTGCTAGGTTAACTTTTCTGTTCCAGCTCAGTGGTACCCTCTGATGTAGCCTGGGAGTGCTTTCTTCCCTCTCCTACTACAAAGCCACAGGTCAAAAAGGTGTTATCCTTCAACCTGGAAGACAAAACTAGTGTGAAGTAGGTGTGCTTGGAAGACTAAGGTAAGAGGGGGGTAAGAGAGGAGGAAAGCAATTTTCTCCTCATACACATGCTTTGGTATACTAATCCTGCTCTTTATCAGAGGCACTTTTCAGGGGGCTGCCTTCTGCACAACTTTCCCTTTCTCGTGACTGCCTTCGTCTTTCTGGTGGCAGCTTTAAAAGTCATGATCTTATTCCTGGAAAAAAATACATAACTTTTGCTGCTTTCAGCCCAGATCTCTCCCATGTCTCCGTGTTTCTAACTTGTGACAAATTTTGGGAAGATAGTAACTTCAGAACTTGATTTGTTTTGGTTGTTCACTGAAGCCACTTTGATACTATTTTCAGGTTTTGTAATCAAAGAAAGGGAAGAAATCATAACACCATATGAAAGTATCATGTTTATTAAATAATGTGACTCATACAGCAAGCTTTTTAGTATCAGTGTGATAAATCATGTTTTCCAATAAGTAACACTGTTTCAGATACAGTCCTTCTCTTATTGTCAAGATTAAGACAATTATAAAATACATACAGCACTCTAAATAGAATATTTACTCTGCTTAAAATTTTTTATTGCATTCCAAATTGTAATCCAAGTTCAGTTGTGAACCTGAATACTTTATACTAAACAGCACAGGAAAAAAAAAACTTTTTACAGAAGTCATTAAGCCCCAAAATGAGAGGTCATATGTATTTCTGTGCAATGCACTGAAAATATATGCTTATACCACTTTCATAACGATGAATCCTGTTATGTTTTATACGGGTGAGAGACTTCTCAGATATTGCTTGAAACCAATCATCCATAAATGTGCATCTCACTTGCCACTTCTCTTTCAGCAACAGGACATTTAGATTGCTCTTCTTCACCTTACAGCTTAAAGACTAATAATTGTGAGGAAAGATATTGGTCACGGAGTATATTATATTATACCCATCCTTTTTTTCTGTCCTTAAATATAACTTTTCTTATTGCTGTCTGTGTATCAACCTAGTTGAAATTCAGCTATAGCAGTATGTGTGCTGCCAAATCTAGACTGTTAACCCACAGGGGACTTCATTAGTAGATATCTTTTTTTTTCAGTTCAAAGATTGCACTCGAGAGTTTTAAAACTCTCTGGTTTACTAATTAGCTTACCTCCAAGGACTGTGTTTAACAGTGTACAAACCTTTTTTATTGATGTGGGCATTTGCACACATCTCCATTCAACTTAGAGCATCACCATCCCCTGTTGCATTCAAGGACAAACGCTGTTAAACTTTGAGTGAGATAGAAAGGCTTTCCCTGGTCTATCAGCTCTCCCTTTGCAGAATGCCTCTTTTCTACTTTATGTACATGAGGATAAATAATCCAGTTTTAAATAAATTAGCATCACATATCGAATGTGTTAAGAATGAGAGTTACTGCAGCAGTGCAAGGCATTTCCCACATGGTCTCATTTTTTCAGAGTCCATGTGTAAGTTAATTCTTGTAATTGAAATAATCAAATCATCCCCTAACAGAATACTAATCACATGTCTTGACACAAGACCTTATTCACAAGATCTTATTCTGTGGATTGCAGAGTTTCCAGGCTGAGTAACTTTGCTGATCAGCTCTACATAATCAATTCCAGTCTGCAGCAACCCTAATTGTACGGAAATGGAAAGATTTCTTTTTTTCCATCAGGACTCATTAGGTGGCGGTCCCAGGCTGCCTCTCCATTACAGTGTTTCAGCTTTTCAGTATCTCCTGTGCAGGCTCTGGGTGAGTT
>VZTU01002971.1:3288-17303 GCA_013400835.1 Zapornia atra | reverse complement strand
GCGCCAGGTAGCAACTCACCGTCTCAACTTACACTATCAAGTGTTACATATTCATGTTATTTCACCAAACACCTATACATATGCATGACCTATCCCCGCTTCGTATGAAAATTAGTTCCTCTTGATTGCGCTTGCGCATTGCCTCCTTGTGGTGGTCATTGGTGGTCATCAGGATGAAGGCCGGTGGCTCCTCTTCATCACCGCTAGTAACCTTTTGTTCCTGTGCAGGCTCAGTCGTCTCTTGGTTCTTATCCAAACTGCAGGGTCAGTTCTTGCTGGCTCACAAAGCAGCTTCCAGGAGCTAACCTTTATCAAAACAATGCAAGACCCTATGCTTCGGTTCGTTTAAGCAATAAACAATGCAGGACCCTATGCTTCAATTAATTTGTATAATGGTTGGTAAGACATCACAGCAACTATTAAGCAGCACTACTTCTATCACAGCTCCCTTTTAACCCCTTCATTCATTTATGTTGACCCATGAGCTTTCTCAGACGATTTTCTTCCCCATCCTGTTGAGGACAAATGAGAGAGCAGCTGGGTGGGTGTTTGACTATTAGTGAAGACTAATTCATCACAAAAGCTAACAAATATTTGCTGTCAATTTCAAGTTACACTGTATTTTTCTCATTACAGTTCATGTTGCTGCTTTTAGTGATGTTTACATTAACAGGAGAAAACATCATTATTTCTTGAATTTTGTTTTTAGGCAGCATGTTTTTTCACTTATTTTTTTCAGTTACTTAAAAGTTGATAGATCGGAGTATTCTGACATGTTCCTTTCATTTCAGAGAAAATTCAGAGTCTTGACTGGTACCTGAGTACAGATTGGGCTCTCTTGTAACTCTAGAGCTAATTTGGATGTTTGGAGAGACTAAGAAACATGAATTTTCTCACTTTTAATGTTTGCTGCAGCCCTAAAACACTACATTGTCAAAGACAAGTGACAAATGTGTTTTATCAGTGAAGAAAATCTTTAAGCTGAATTTCTATTTAATTGAACTGTTTAACTGTGTCAGAATGGACCTACAAACTACATTCAATGAATGAGATTCACTCTAATCTGTTCCTCTGAGTACTAGAAAAGAAGACCAAGCCCATTCCATTTTGTCAGTCCCTGAAAAATTGCATTGTCCTGCTTCATTTTCCACCCCTATATGAGCTGCTTATATAGAACCTAGCCTGTCAATATTAAGCCTAGACCCCAGTGAAGTCAAAGCATTTCAAGTGGAGCAAATGTTGACACAGTTTTAGCTGCCTATCGAAATATTCTATTATACCCAAGTTGTAAAGTAAAATACTTGATAAGACAATTAAAAACTATGTACTGTAAAGATAGTAAGTGTATCACATAGACTAAAAATCTAATAATTATTGTATCATACAGATCATTATTAGTCAATCGTCCTTTTCTTTTTTTCTCTTTCATTTGTTGTAGCAGTATAAAAGGGTCCCAAACAATGGTCCCCTTTTACAAGCAGTTGGCATGCGTATCAGTAAAAACCCCCATAATTTCTGATGAAATAAGAAGCGCATGCTAGTCACGCTCCAAGACAACGCAAGTGGCATTCACCTTCAAAACATGAAATAATGATTTGATACAGGACAAAAGACAAAAATTACAGCTGTGTATTTTTAATTAAATGGAATGTGATTCCAGAGAAACAGTTCAGATCTAGGATGTTAAAATATTCTTGCTATGTGAAAGGGTTTTAAGAATTTCTGTCTTCAAAGAAAACATTTCTAAATGTTTTCAAAGAAAACATTTGAATTTTCAATTAACTTCATGGCATATAACTTAGTACTTAATTGTTCTTACTGAAATTTGACTTTTAACTTTACTCTGTAACCTCTAGAAAGGATGTCAGATTCTTTTGTAAATTACTTCAATTTAAGCCTGGGGAAATTACAGTAGTTCAAAGTAGGTGGTAGTTAAAATGATTATATGAAAACATATTAAACATAGAGATCTGATTTTGGAATGTTCAGAACACATCCTTTTCTCTATGCTAGAAGTGTCGTGTAGATCTAGAGGTCAACAGTTAAATCATCTGAGATATATCCTGAACCCACATTAAACTTAAGCAACAAGTAGTCATGTTTCAGACTGCAGAAGTACAGAGCACTTAAGCTGCAGATAGTCACAAGGAAGACATCTCTTTCCAACTGTTTTTCAAGGGATGAGTCTAATGGCCTCCATGAATTAAAATTCAAAGTAGACTATTTTCTGACCTGACATTTTCTAACCTTTTTTCCTAGAATGAAGTATAGAAGCATGTGTTTAAAATATGAAGGACTGACATGGTTTGACCCCAGGCAGAAGCTAAGCACCACATGACCACATGAATGGTGAGGAGAATTGGAAGAAAAAGGTAAAACTTGTTGGTTGGGCTAAGGATAGTTTACTAGGACAATAAAGGGAGACAAAAATAACAACAGTGCTTAAGAGTATGCAAAGTGGGATACTATGTCTCACCTGACTACCTTACTCTCAAACAAAATGCTGTTTTTGCATTTTATGTCTTTCCTCTATTTTTATATCTCCTCATTTCTCCTCCATTTCTATTTTGGCTTGCTACACCTTGGTTTACTGCTTAAATTTCCAGAAAAGTACATCTTTGAATAGTGAAGACATGTCAGTCTTTTCTAACATGACTTCTGGATAGACAAAATACTAAAGCAACTTTTTCAAGAAAATTGTTGTAGGATCCAGTTTCTGAGGTAGAGAAAAGACAGCAAAGGTTTCTCTCTCCGTTCAGTGCATTAGCAGGTACTATGCAGGCAGTACTATAATTGAACTTTGCTTCTCTGCATTTTATGCAAATTTGAGTCTGTTACATGTTTTCTGTAGCGCCCCCTGAATCAGTCCCCTCAGGAATGTGAAGGAATGCCTTTGTTCATTAGGTTTCAGGCTGCAGAGCCTCCTAAAGACTAGAGCATTTCCTTGGAGACCATGAAGCTGAAGTTTGAGTCCCTTGAACACTTTCAGGAGAAGAAAATGTGTAGCGCCAGAGGTTTCTATATGAAGTTTAGTGGCAGTCAAATATGATATGATAGGATGCTATTTTAGATTTGAGGACCTAAATTCCACCTGTATTCTTTTCTGTGGTGGTTTGACCCTGGCTGGAGGCCAGATGCCCAGCAAAGTTGTTCTATCTCTGCATTTTCAGCTGGGCAGGGAGAAAATATATATTGAGAGGCTTAGGAGTCGAGATAAGGACAGGGAGAGATCATTCCGCAATCAGCGTCAGGGGCAAAACAGATTCAGCACAGAATAAAGGAAATAAAACTCTCTAATTTATTACACTACACACACAGTGAAACCAGTCAGATAATGAGAAGTACAACCAGATCTTAAAACCCCTCCCCCCACCTCTCCCTTATTAGCTGACTTATCTTTAAGATTTCACTCCCTTCCTCCGTATTGTGGCATGGGGAGGGGCAGGGAATGGGAGTAGTTGTTTTCCTTCTTAATGTGTATGTGGGGCAGGGAGAGGCAAGGGGTGGAATGGGGGTATGGGGAGCATTCCTCACAGTCTTCCCCTGCTCCAGGGTGGGGTCCCACAGTCCTCCACAAATTTGTCCAACGTGAGTCTTTTCCCATAGGGCTTCAGTTCCTCACCAACTGCCTCAGAGTGGATCCCTTCCACCGGGAGCTGATCTTCATGCCCAGACTGCTCCAGCTTGCTCCCCCACAGAATCACAAGTACCCTCCAGGAAACCCACTCTGATGTGGTTCAGTCTCTCCACAGACTACAGGTTTCACTGCCAGGAGTTTGCTCCAACATGGGCTTCCCACAGAGTCACAGAGTCCTTCAGGTGTCTCCACCTGCTCTTTCATGGGGTCCCGTAGATGGGATCTCTGTTCCTCTTTATCATCTGTGGGCTGCAGGGGTACAGCCTGCTTCACCGTGGTATTCTCCACAGGCTGCATCTTTCTCTCCAGCACCTGGAGCGGCTCATCCCCAATATCCCCACCCACCCACTCACCCTGCTTCTTCACTGGCCTTTGTATCTGCAGAGTTTCTTACATCTTCTCCCTCCCTTCTCTGGCAGCAAAAAGCAGCTGCTTGATTTTTTTTTTCTTCTCCTAAATGTGATTCCCAGAGGCGCTGTGACTGTTGCTGATGGGCTCAGCTTTGGTCAACAGTGACTCCGGCCTTGAGCCGGCTGGTGTTTACTCTGTCAGGCCTAGGGAAAGCTTCTAGCTGCTTCTTGCAGAAGCCACCCCCACAACCCCCCCTTCTGCACTAGAACCTTGCCATGTAAAACCACAAACTTTTTACATATGAGCCTTTAATGAGGTAATTAGTGGTCATAAGAAAGTGGCAAAACAATATTTAAGAACTTTTAATAATGTATATATTTTTCATAACATTTACCATTAGCAGTTAAAATTACTGTACATGATTGACATGGACGCTTGTTTGAATTACCTCCAGTTGGATAAAAAAGAAGTGTCATGGTTTCAGGACAAACATGCTATCCTGTCTCAAATTCAGTTGGTTTAAAATGTTAGGAGAGCATGAAAAACAATCCAGGAGTCACAAATGAAATTACTTTGAAAAATATCTTTAATAAGTATTTTGCAGATGTTCTTTTATAAAATTTTCCTGATACTATTCATCTCAATAAACTTGTTACTGCTTATTTTGATGAGATGATCAACCATACTAATACTATTAACTCTCTAAATCTAGTTGTTCAGGAAATATGCAGACAGAGACAGTTGAAAGTCATAACCAAGGTAAGACATTCTCTTTCTGTAAGGCATAATAGGATCAGAGGTTGCCAGGATAATTCAGGTCACATAGTGCAACCTTCTTATATCACATTCAGCTGGGAAACTATCAAAATAATGATCAGAAATTACAGGAAGCATGCTTGACTTACAATCTTATCAATTTTGGTTTGTATAATCTACGTTCAAGTAAGCTGAAAATCTGTTTTTGAATGATTCATCATCAGTTAAAATCACAGTTGGGCCATTTTCTTATCAGAGTTAATATCAGCACATTCCAATTCAAAACTAATTTGGCCAGTACCACTTTTCATATTAAATAGCACTTTTTAGGAAGTAACACTTCATGTTAGCAAATGCAGTTTGAAAGTGCTTTTTTATGGGTAAATAGGTAAAAATAGAAAATTAGATGAGTGGTGTAATATTTAAAGCTAATACACAATTCCAATGCACATCAAATCATAGTTTAAAAACACTGATCTGTGAATCCATATCTATGCATAGCACTGGAAAACACATTGCTTCAAATTTGCCTCCAAAATAACCCTTGGCTTACCCTTTGTGAAATGGAATATTCCAACATGAGATGTAACTGCAGATTTCTACACAGACATTGAAGTATATGAATACAAGACCACACATACAGAGTACATTTTTATAGTAACATAGATTTAAATTCGATGTGATTATGGGTAACCAACAAGTAAAAAACCATGAAACATTACTTGTTATAAATTATTCTCTCCAATGTGTATGTCATGCTAATGGTGAAGGGAGAAGTGAAGAATTTTGTCCTTTCACTGCTCATTACTCTTGTTAAAGGAGTAGCTGCTGCCTGGGCGTATGTATATGAATGGTGTATGAGTATTCTTGGGCACATATTCTTGGGCATGATTCCTCCTTCTTCAGGCTCAACCCTAAGTTTCCTACAGCAGAATCTCAAGCATTGATTTTACAAAATACTCCATTTAATTAAAGGGTGAAGAATCTGGATCAGCCAAGAATGATCAGCCTCCAAAGAGAGGGACTGAGAAGAAAAAATTCCAGGGCAGTTTTACCCGTGGGACACATACACCTGCTCCTCACATACTCTTCGCTCACTGGCCATGCATCCAAGTTATGGTGTGGGGTCTTGTAACATGAAACTGTATTCTTCATCTATTTCCAGGCAGGCTGCCTCTTTCCTTGTAGGTATGCAGTTTCCACAATTTCTGCTGAAAGTTGGAGCCTCCATATCTTCGGGTTCACACTGAATGAACACCTGCCACTGCTGGTGGAACATAGAGAACTGAAGAGCCCCAGACTTGGAAAAACACTACTGAGACATTAGTGCCATATCAAAATACTTTCCATACCAAAAGCCTAAAAACAGCACTATACTAGCTGTTAGGAAGCCTAATAGAAAAATTACTGACAAAAATACCTCTATTGTGGACTAAAGGGTTCAGCAAAACTAGCCACTCATGCTAAATAAAGCTTAGCAAACAATACAAATCACATTTTAATATGTAATTTATTCTAATTTAAACCTAAGTATTTACATTAAAAGCCTAATATTCCTCAACAATTCTAATGCTCTAATTTTTTTTAGCTTTGGCTACTGAGGATGGTTTTGAGAAGATAAGCAAATTTATTGGGGGGCTGGGGGTGTATAATTTAGCCAGAATCCAGGTTTAACTGGGTTCTATTAGGTTCAGTGGTTTTTAATCTTCTGAAAAAAAAACCTGAACAAAAAAAAAACCCAACAAACAAACCCAAAAAAACCAGAAAGAGTAAAATGAAGACAGATTCCATTTATTTTAAAAAGAACATTTGTGTTATTGATAATGTTTATCCCTACCCACTTGCCCAGAAATACAATAATTTATTTCTATTTTCAGGGGTTTTATTTTCTTACCAGGTACAAATCTGTGTTCTCTACTTCAAATTTTGCAAGAAATAAATTTATAATTTATGCCGATCTCTATGAAGCTAGTTAGGCCTTCAGAAACAGAAAAAAATTGTTAATAGCAGGTCTCTAAATAAAGTAGAAGACAGTAAACATATTGGCATCCCTTTGACAAGGAGGAATTCAATTCAAGAAAAGCCAATATTTAAAATTTTTACAACTAGCTAAACAGTACTTAATTACTTTTTACTGGATATGGCTTTCCCTTCATAAATGTTTTCAATCCTCTTCAGTCTAGCAAACAGAACACAAGCCTTAAACTCCAAGTTTTGCCATTCTGGACTCAGTCCTGCTACTGATTCATTTTGTAACCTGTGGCAATAAATTATTCTTTCCCTAGCTTTAAGGAATAATACCTGTGTGTCACAGAAGTGCTGTGAAATTACAATAAAAGACATTTGTAACACATTTTACAGCCCTCACATGAAAGTTATGATGGATATTTTTGGAAGCTGAAATGCCAGTCAGAGGAGTTATGCTTTGAAGGACTTGTAGATTTTTTTTAACTCTTGATTTTTTATGGTTGATGGGCTTAGTAATTGCCAGATCTAGCCAAAAATATTTCTTGCTGGGTTTCTAGCCAGAGCAGATGAAGTCTGCTGCCTACCATCAGCTAAGGGAAAACATGCCCAGGTAGAGAAAAGGGACCAGCTCCAGACCTTTAGATCAGGACACATAAGACTGATCTTCTAATAGAGGGTCATTTCCTACTCTGCTCTTTCAAAGAAACTTCCCTCCTACATTTTGTAGGCTACTTAAGGTTCACAGCTCAATGTACCTAAATCTATATCCAATATTTCTAGATATATCTTTATCATCAGAAGAGCTCTAGATATTTTTGTCAGTAGACAATGGAGAGCAAATCCAGACACTAAGCCTTCAGTTGTCTGAATAGAGGAGTGTCCTGGTTTCAGCACGGATAGAGTTAATTTTCTTTCTAGTAAGTGGTGTAGGGCCCTGTTTTGGAATTAACATGAGAATAATGATGATAACACACTGATGTTTTTAAGTATCACCAATCATGGACTTTTTAGCTTCTCACACTGTCCTGCTAATGTGAAATCTGGGGGCACTCAAGAAGCTGAGAGGGGACACAGCCACAGCAGCTGACTCAAACTGGCCAAAGAGTTATTGCATACCATAAAACATCATGTTCTGTTTATAACTGGTGGGTGGGCTGAGTGGCAACTGCATGTTGTGGCAGCTTCTTGAGTGACCCCACCTTCTTGTTATCAGGGCAATGAGAGAAGGTGAAAAGTCCTTGACTGCTTGGCAAGAATTAAAAACATCTGTGTGTTATCAACAATACTGTCATCTGAAATCCTACACTATCTACTAGAAAGAAAATTAACTCTACCCCTGTTGAAACCAGGACAAGGAGCATAACAACTTTACAGGTGCCCTAGTGTGTTCAGGAGCCTCTTTTAGCTCTGCAACAGTATATATGTGTTTGTGAACACACAGGCAGAGGCACACAGGTGCACACACAGAGATTTAGAAAAAGCATAAAAATCAGAGCCAGCTAGTGTTGTCTGCAAGAGACTGGTTTTTTTCTTGCTTTTTCCTTCAGATACATTAAATCATAATACCTGACATACAGATATCTGACAAATTTGTTCCTAGACAGGAAAGTGAGAGCACTACTCATCAGGGGATGCACTGATAGGGCAAGGGGTAATGGCTTTAAACTGTGGTAAACCACTAGAACAGATTGCCCAGAGAAGCTATGGATATCCCCTCCCTGCAAGTGTTCAAGGCCAGGTTAGATGAGGCTTTGGGCAACCTGGTCTAGTGAAGGATGTGATCTTTGAGGTCCTTTCCAACCCAAGCATTCTATGATTTCCTTACTAGAAAATCAGGGATGATTATGCAGGATGTATTTCCTCAGTTTTGCAGCTCCAAGTTTTAAGGTAGGTTGCTACTTGCTATTACCATGGTTTCTAGGACAACTTTTTTTACTCTGTGGCAGCTTCCCTCCCAGGCTGCGTGCCTGTGTTTAAGAGCATTACATAGTTGATGATGTTCAGTTTCACAACTTCCTAGGCAGTTTGGGAGGCTGCTGAAGATATGAAAGGAAGAGGAAGGGATTATAAGAAATCTGAAGATGCTTCTTGAATAAGACAAGTCAGTACAGAAAAGAAATCGCTTAACTCCGTCACAATTAAGACAGTCTTCTGGCACTAAAAAAATCAAGAACATACAAAGTTTTTAATATGAGAACTTGGGGATTGTTGTAGGTACAGAAGAACATAAAAATTGGGTAACTCTACTGCTTCTGTATATAAAGTTTTGGGGTTTTTTATGTTTAAAACATAAATGTAACTAAAGAGGTGGCATTTATATAGAGAAAATAAATTGGGAGATCACCTGTAAGCATGATACGCATGCATCTACATGAATTTTAGAAGAAACGTGGTAGGAGAAAAAGAATATTTAATCTTAAATGAAGATGTCGCTGCCTTGACTAACAATGGGCTTGACTGACAAATATGGGCTGAGAGATCAGACACAGAGCAAGGACAGCACATACAAAATACCTTAGCTACAGAAACTGTTTTGAGTAAATCCCTGTAATACAGAGCTCAATTTATTTTGTTTTTGTTACTATCACTAACTGTTTCATGGAGCAGCTAGTTGCAGACATACAGAAAAAGATAAACAACCTCTCTGTAGTCACTGACTACTACAGGAAAAAAATGGTTCAAAATCATTAGATAGAGTTTTACTGTAATATGTAGATTCAGCATTTTCAACATAGGTTGAAATACCCACCAGTGCAGCTCCGATCAACTTGAGAAAGGGTAAAAAGTCAAAAATAAAAAAGCTTTCTAGAACAGCTAATGGATAAGCAATATAATTAAATCCTTATAGAAAATATAGGCATTACTGAAGGATAACAATGGGAAACATAGTTTCAATTAAGATTATGTGCTAACAGAAGACTAAGGAAGAAAAGGAAGTTGAAAGCCCAAATGGTAATATAATGGAGGCTTCTAGAAACAGTAAGGCATCCTTCAAAAAGCTGAAGTCCTATTGTTACATTCAAAAGAATATAGAAGGGATTATAACATATGAGAGCATAAAGTGGTAATTAAAGAAAGAAGGAATAATTGGCAAAAGGAAACAAATCAGGATCAAGAAGTCTTCATGGCCAGTTGAAGACGGATCAGAATTTAAAAGAAGCACTAAAACCAAACAAGCAGAAAAAGGTCATTATTGAGAGGCTGCAGTGGTGATCCTTGTAGAAGTAAAAGGGGAAAGGAGAGTTCCATTAGCAAGCCACTCTCAGCAGGAGATGTATCAAGGATCTGTCTGAGTGATTGTAGAGGAGTTTATGGAAAAAAAAATTACAAATGAACAATAATGAATTTCCAGGACCAGATGTTTTTCACATATGAGATCTAGAGGAACTGAAGGATGAAATATCTGAATTACTAAGTTTCATGTAGCTTTTCACTTTAAAGAGCCTTAGATGATGAAGATCAGAAGGTGGAAAATTTGACTTGGATTTTTTTTAACAGGTTCCAAAAGAGGAGGGGGAAACTATTTAGTTTACATAGGTTTCAAAAAGCCTTTGGACAAAGTCTTTCACACAAAGCTTTTAAGTAAATTAGGTGGCATGAGCAAAGCCATTTGTTGCATAGATAAATGACTGGTTAAGAGAAGGAAAACAGAAGTAGGAGTAAATTGTCTTTTCTTGAAGTGGAGACAGGTCATTAGCGCTGGTTAGAGGGGGTCTGTACTGTAAAAAATATTCATCATTGACCTGGAAAGCAGAAAGAAAAAGGCTGCTGACAATACTGTATTATTCAGGATAGTAAGGATGAAAGCCAACTACGAGGAATTGAAAAAAGACTGTGTAAGACTGAAAGGGCAATGAAGTGACAAATGAAATTCAGTATAAATGTAAAGTGATGTACACGGGAGAAAAGCAATCCTAATTTCACACATAAAATTATAGGCTCTAAACTAATCATTACCTCCCAAGAGGAGTATCTTTGGGTTATTAAAAAAAAAAAAATATATTTCCCAGAAACACCAGTTTAATAGTGTCAGTGGTCATAAACACAAATAAAATGTTAGGGACTTTTAAGAGAAAAAGGGCTCACAACATGCACATTGCCAAGTCTATCTTCTACATGCCTTTCAGAGTGCCAAACACAGCACAACTTATTAGAGGAGCCAGAGGGAAAGCTTTAGGGCAAGGAAGGTGAAGCTGGCCTTACATGAGGCTGTCCTGGATGAAAACTGGCTGCATTTCTCAGGTCCCAACTGGGCCTGATAAAGCACTCTGCAACAACGTACAGCCTGAAGACAGCTGTTTTTATCAAACATCTGTCTACAAAAGCTTTCTGAAGCTTTTAGATCCCCTTTTTTGAGTGCTTTTCCCACCTTTACCTTGAAGAAGAATTATGGTCACAGCATTTAAATTTACTTTTTCAGCAAACCACTGAGAGAGATAGAGTCTGAACCATTAGCTTCATGTTCCTACGTTTATAAATAAATAATTTTGAAGAAATGCCATTTAGCTATTAAACAAAAAAATCCTACCTCTTGAAGAAATATGATCTTAAATTACTACCTTTTTTTCTCTCTTTTTTTCTTTTTTTTTTTTCACCACCCAATTTTCCCAATTCCAGATTGCTTTCTTTTTTTTCTAAGGGGTGGAACTAACATAATATCTTGAATTATAGAAGTATCACAAATGCAAATTATTTGAATTTCAAGTTATACAATCCAGAGTATGAAAATAAACATTATATTTATTTTCCTATATTTCTGTAGAATAATAAAGAAATATTATGATTCTACTCTGTGATGCTGACTAACAAACAGGAGAATGCACTAGAATTATTACTAAAAATGAGCAATTTAATGCTTTGTAAGGTAGGGACTGCAGGTTTACTTGCTCATTTTACAATTGATTCTAGGGAAAAAGGGTTGCATCCTCTGGAGCTTGAATAATCTGACTCAGAATAAACAGAAGGTTATGATACTTTACTAGTTTATTCAGATTACCATGGTATTCAATATTTATTGAATGAGATTGAAAATTCTGTAAGACCACTTAATAACAGTTCTGATTTTTAAATGAACAATCAGAAGTTTTGAAAATTGTTATGGCTGTTAAAATATCTTAAGATACCATTCTTGAAGACACTTTTATTTGTGGGTTAGATGCAGAAGAAAAATATTTGAAGAATAAGCCATAAATATGTGTGCTTTTTTTGGGTTTATTGTGCATTTTTTTCCGTTTTCTTTTTAATTAACTATTATTCTGAAGATTTATTTTTAGTCGTCTTTGATACAGTTGCATAGCTGAGACTTTTCTGTACCCGTGCCCTGTCCTGCAGTGCAAATAGCAGCACGTCAAAAGCGAATGGTCTGCCAATTAATCTAAGCAATGTTGAACACAGGGAATTTGCTAACCCACAGGCAGCTGAGGTATAGTTTACTTGATGTGACATCTGGTACCTGTTATTTAAACAAAAAGATATTTTGTGAATTTCTGATGTGCTCAGAGAGGTCTAATGTTATAACCATTCCAGGTTTGAAAACTGAAAAATGTGTAAACAATAGAGGAATGTCAGTTTTGGTCATATTCAAAATGTTTTGCATGTGGTTTTATTTCATGTTTTACAGAGAGAAAAAATGGAAACTCTCCAACGTGAGCAACAGCAGTGTCTCATTCTACAGCACTTTGCATCCAAATCAAATCCCTGAATGAAAGTTAGAATTTGCTGCATATAACACTGGAGAAGGGGGACAACTCTTGCGACATCAAAGAGTTATTGAGTAACTAGTAGATGGGAAATATTTAAATACTGTTGCAAGAAGAACAGTATGGTGGAATGGGAATATCATGATATAAGCCATTTTATTTTCAATAGGCATCTTCAATAAAATGTAAAAATAATGCATTGGTGGTATACATTAAACAGAGGAGCAACTGGGAACAAACTCTCATTGCCATCCATCCTCTGTGCCAAATAAGAATGGCACTGGAAGAAAAATAAGTGCAGTTTAAAACATATACCTAGCATAAATCTTATTGGACAGGGACACTTAAGAGAAAGGGAAAACTTAGATTCTTATTATTTAACACCACTTTTTATGCATAGTGCTATCCATGTTACGGATTTGATGGTACGTATAATATTTTTTTAAAGATTAAGTGCTTTTCTTTATTATTTCCATCTATCTTAAACAATTCAACAGACAGTGACTGGAATGACGCTCACTGTGTTGTGCCTATGTGGACTCTAGAGACTGAAGAAGTGAAAACCCACATATTCTCTTAAGAAACACTATGTTTATGATATCTGTCTGCTAACCCTCATTGTCATTGTTTAAAAATGTGTGGGAAAGCTGATACTACTCTCTACACTTCTCTTGCAGTGCAGCATATCAGGAAACTTCCAGCTGAGTTAAACTGTGAAAAGATTGTTATTCCCTATGACTAACTGGCACTGGAAAAAGCACAGAAACAGAAAGGAACCTTTTCAGCACACTGGTGAGCCCTTCCTTACATACAGAGTGACTGCTCATCTGAGTGGGGAACCCACACATTTTGTGGTAAATAAGAGGCTAAACAGCATGTATTCATGCAAATGGTACACGGGTGAACTCTGTGGTGATCATATCTGAAATGTACGATCACTCTTTATCTCTGTCTGCACTGATGTTGGCATGTGAAAAGAAAGATGTATTTAGACCAGACTTCCCTACTGGAACATGAATGCTTTAAAAATATAGACTGGAAACACTGTGAGATTATACCTATTACATCACAAAAGCATTTATGTACTTCTAATCTTAAAATCTATTTCAGATGCTGCTCAAAAGTGAATTTTGGCACTGAAGTTTGTGTTCCATAGTATGTATGAATTCTGAGTGCAATTTACACATTTTCCTCAGTTTACTGGTATTATCTGCAATTCACAGTCTTAAAAACAGATTATTATTAAACCAGGTTTCATTCTGAAAGATTTTTCCGTAATTTTTAAACACAAGAAAGGAAATCAAGGTCATAGGTGCCTGATGACATATGATGCATTCACTAAAAATAAGAAAAAATCATGCCAGCATATTAAAGCCTTGTACTAAGCAAACTGTGATATGATGTCCAGTCCAAAAAGCAAACTAAAATGCGACTAGATTAAATTTTCAAAGTTGTAATTTGTCTGAGAATATGTACTTGAGCTGTCCTGAACAGGAAACGAGGCATTCAGGCTTGTCTGTAACTATTCCACATGCAGCACCTCTGCAGTCACAGAGATCATCACACATGAACAGCATACAGGATTGGGCCAAGTGATTTTTTTT
>VZTU01002968.1:0-39246 GCA_013400835.1 Zapornia atra | reverse complement strand
ATGATTCTATGATTTAAATTGTAAATCCTATTCTCATTAAGTCAGGAGTCTATGTTAATTGGTACACATTACACTGAAAACAGAGAGTTTATGAAACAAACTTTTCACAAGCAGAGTATAAATTTTGTTCCACTGCGCAGGGAAGACAGGCTAGTGGCTCTTCTGTGTGTTAGTGATCTTAACCTTAAAAATAGACTTGCCTTGACTTAACACCTGGACTTAATTTTTAATTAAAGTTGCAGAGGGAAATCAGATTTTTTTAGATTAAATGAAGTTTTGTGTATGAGAAATAATGTGAGTTGCTGTAAAAAGATATTTAAATAAGCTTCTTGTGAGTCACTCTACTGACCCTCAGGTAGGATAAATAATACTTGAATATAAAACATTCATAATCCTCTAAAGCATGTCTCAAACTATAGTTAGTGTGAAATTGCTACAGTTGCTAAAATAATTGGTGTAAATGATTGCCCTAAGCATGGCCTTTAGAGGCTTACCTATATATAAACTTGCTTTGGGTTTTTCCTTTTAGTTGAAACTCTTTTGTTTGATAATGGAATTTTCATTTTTGTATCAGTGTATTCCTGACTTCTAAAATCAAATTGCATCTGAATTAAATTCATCTGAACTAAAGTAACTTTGTTAAAATAATTGCACTTACTTTATACTAGTGTGACTCCTTTTGTGGACAAATGAATAGTGATGTTTAGGCTCAGAGATGGTTGTTATGGTGGTGTTGAACCGTGCTGCAGTTTGTGCATCACTACTGTAGCCCTTGGAGAGGCAGCTCACCAAAGCTTACTGTGCTCAAGCATCTTGCAAGAAGCTTCTCCTGCTCCATACGTACATTTCTACAATCTCCACATCAAAGTGTCCATACTCCCCTTTCCCCTGATACCACTAATTTCCTTAGCTCTTGTCTAATTGCATCTCCTTTGCCTTCCATTTCCTCTGTGCCTCCCATTCTAGGCAGCCCCCTCTATGCAGTCAACCTTACTATATCTGCTCCCTTCCAGCATGATACCAATCTCACTTCTTAGCTGTCTTATTACAAGAGTCCTCTTCTTTCCTTTTAGTGTAGCCTGTGCTGGTGTCTGTAGTTGGGTAATTTGGAGAGGGCTGGGGATGACAGAGGAAAGTGAGGGCATTTAAGTAGGTGGGGTTTGCATTATATGACTATTGCTTAGACAAGAATAATCTCTTAGATAAACTCTGATGTGTAATTATGTTAGTTACATTTGATGTATCTCTGTGCTGTATATACATATTACAGCTTTTGCTAAAGTTGAAAACATACTTGTAAGCTGTGAAGGGGGCAGGCTATCCTTTGAAGCAGCCTTGCTGTTATGATTAGGTGAGGATTAAAACCTGGTGGCTTTATGCTTGTGAGGGCCATTTGGGCAAATGTCTGAGCTCTGGTAGAGTCCTGATGACTTCACTGAGACCACATGTCTATTCAGAGGATAGCTAATGGATCAGGAAATAGGTAATTTAAATAATTTACAAAATTCTGTGTAGCATTGCATTTTTTTCAAGTACTTCACATGTTTTCTGGTTTTGTGACTGTTGCATCTTCACAATATATTTTTATTTTTTTTTACTTAGAATTGTTTGTTATGGTGGGGGAAAGGATCTCTGAAAGTAAAATAAATATGGCATGTAAAAGATAAAATAGGATTTATAAAAAATACTTGTGACTGATTGCACAAAACTTCAAGATGAAAACTAGGAGAAATATTTTCTTTCCTTTAAATCTTTCAGATGCTTCTTGTGTTACAGCAATACTGGAGTAAAAAATCCCTTGGATATCTGAGTTAGGTATGTGGGTCTCATTAGCATCAAGACTAAATGGTTGGTTCTCAAGTCCTATATGACATGCTAATTGAACTGTTTATCTAGTATATAGTAGCAACAAGTTTTGCATGATGTACAGCTGTATTCTGCCTGTGTCCCTGTAAACGTATTTTTAATGAGGTGTAGCTACACACAACAATGGATCAGCTCATTATATTCTCTTTGAAAGCTGGTCTTAAGTTTCTGATTGCATTTTCAGCATGACAGCATATATTTACTGCTGGTGGGCACTGCAGAAGTCATGTCGAGAGGCCATATGGCTTTTCTAATGAGCACTTTTAAAATCCTAAATTCTGGAGAAAACCTGTGTGACCTGTGTGCATTAATTTGGTGTGAATTTGGCTATGAATCAGGGAGGTTGGGGAAGAGGGGGGAAAGGTAAGCAGAATGGAGAAAACTTAGAAACAAACAGAGCCCTAGGGAGACTTTGAGCAGAGTTGTGATGATGGGTGTGATGCCCTGACCGAATTATTGACAGGACCATTTGTCATTCAGCAACTATAGAGCAGACTTGGGACCTCTTCCTGGCATGCTGCCTGGCTCTGGGTGCTCAGGGCTGGTGCAAACTCATCTTCTCTTTCCTTCTTAGTAAAATAGGAATGGGATCTTGCTCTCAAGGGAAAAAAAAGTGGATTTTTTTGTGTGTCAGGATGCTTCAATGAAAACTGGCCTTACCATGGTAAGAGTTTCTGTTTAAATGTGACACACGAATGCTGGCTGCTGTGTTCCTCTGTCAGGTCCTGTTTGTTTTGAGAGAGTGTTCAGTTCTTGTCTGTTTTGAGGAAGGAGGAGGAGGAGGAGGAGAAGGGCAATATTGGAAGAGGCTGGGATGAACAGACCGAGGTGCAGCTCACCTGGCTTCCCCCCAGGTCTGTGTACAGAGTGTGGGGCACAGGAAACAGTAACATCTCTGTCGAGTCTGTAGGAGCTCCATTGAGGCTGTACATCTCTGTGCTCAAGTAACAGATGAAGAAATAATAAAAAATAGGTAGAAATATATATATAAATCTGAAATTCCACCAGAATCCTAGATATTTTAGTGATTGTCAGGGTAGAAGTATGAATTAATTTCCAAATGGATTTGGGTATGTTTTCTAACAAATAGCTAATTCCTCATGAACCTCTCTACTTGAAACCCAGCTAATTGTAGTTTTTTGGCTGCTGCCTGATCACTCATTCTGGAATTCCTTCTGTGACCAGAGACTTGGCTGGGAATATGAGTCAACTGCAATGGAGAAACCGACTTGCAGCGGTTCACTTGGTAAATTACAGGCTGTGCTCCTAATTAGAGACAGACTCGTGGGAACATAACCATACAATTCCCTGATGTATATCTGGGTTTCTGTGTTCAGATTTTGAAAGCTAGAGGGTAAGATGTTGGGTTTTCTTTAACATTGAATTAGGAAGTGAAAGCCAGAGACCTGGGGCCTCATGACTCAATACATGCTGTGCTAATAAAATAATGAAAGCTTGCTTTGAAGTAAAGCAGGAAAATGTGCCTTCCCTATAAACATCAACCTGAGCATCAGGAGTTGTTTAATTCTTGAGTCTTACTCCTTGTCACAAGGCAGGACTCCCTGGAGGATATCCCCCCTGCAGTAAAGGGTAATCACCAAAGACAGCTACTACCCTGAAATAACCTGGTGAAGGCTCCCATTGCCAGGAAGCAGCAATGGCAACACAGAGGGAAGGCTGAACTGTGTCAGTGTTTCATTGATGTAATGGATGACCTCCTGCTTAATAAATATCTGAAATCAAAACATGCCATTTTATACTCAGTAGGTTTTGGTAAAACATCACTCACTTTTCTACTGTAATGCAGTAAGCCTGCTCCTCAGCAGCTGCACTGCAGACATGTCACTCTGTGTAACCTGTTTCTATTTTGCTGTTGGAGCTGAATCCTCTTAGAACTGCAGTCCAGGAGCAAGACTGTGCTGCAGCCCCCTCTCAAGGGAACACCGCATCAGTGTATCCTCTCACATGAGCTAGAGATTTGCCTCTCACTCCTCTCTTTCTGACATCATTTTAGCCAGTGGGACAATGAGGCTGATTCTACTTTCCCTCAACAAACTTATTTTTCCCTGTCTTTGTGCAGCAGAGTTTAATCTTAGGGGAGATGGCAGTCATGGGCATGACTTGTGCTGACACTGGCTGTGTGAGGACAGCTGCCAGAAAAGTGTCACAGCTCTCATACCCTACCCTTGCACCATTGTCAGTTCTCTTAAAAGACAAGAATAGTCAGATTGCAGCTTCCCTGCTAGTGATCAGTGATAAACTTCTGGCATATCTTGTCTTGGGGCACTGACATCTTTTAGACTTTTTTGCCCAAGTCAGCTTGCAGCACCCAGCTGGTATTGAGATCTGGTGGGAGAACAACATGTATCCAGTTTCTTGCCTTTAAGATGTCTTGCTCATTCTTACCTTCACATTAGCAAAGGCAAGAATCCATGGATTGGTAGAGACCCAGAACTGCCTGAGGGCATTAAGCATTTTGTGAAAAGGTAGAAAAATTAGATGTTTTCCCTTAGGAGAAAATACTATTACATGTTAGGAGAAAAATCTAGGGGGTTAAAATACTAATGAAATGTTGCTCCTATTAGTGTTGAAACTGTTGAAAGGCTACATGTTAGTAATGACATTTTTTAATGTCAGTTTAAAAAGTGAAGGAGAGGAAAAAGAAAGAAACAATCTTGAGGAATAAATTCAGCATCTTTTTAAGGGATCTACAAAAGTACATCAAATTCTACTGAGTGCAAAGGTAAAACTTACTGAACTTCAGTGCTTACATTGAACTTTAAAAACTAAAGTTTCCTTTAGTCTTGTCTGCACAGCCAGAATCTGCTGGTTTTCCTGGGAGGTTATAAACAGATTCCCCAGATTGGCTTTTGTGACACTGCTGCTCAGGTTATTAACTGCATTTTGCTCAGTGCCTTGTCAGGGTGTTTTGTTTGGGGTCACATCCGATGAGCTGGCAGATGTTTGTTGTGCTCTTCCTGAGTTATGAAATTCTAATGAAAAGGTGTGGGTGTATATCTGGAACTTTCCTTTTCAGTAGCTTAAGAAGAATTGCTGTGTAAAGCAAACTGGCCATCATGTGTTTCTTTATTACATGTGCATGCACACATGTGTATAAAATGCAGGTATCTGCTTGCCAGGCTTCTGCTGCAGGGCATAGCTATCTCAGCAAAAAGGGCTTTTTGCAGTCTTGAAACTCATTTTTATTGCAGTGAAATTTCCCCTTGCTCAATGAGATATTTAAAAGGGGGTTTAATTCCAAGAATTATACTGTATACAAAGGAAGGGAAATGACAACATTATTAATCTTTTTCCTTGCTTCCTCAGGTAAAAAACCTCTGTTTTTCTGTCTGGGTTTTATACATCCAGAAAGAAAGAAACTCCTGTCACTGTCATCAGTCTGCTGGCAAAATTTGCTGTGATATATTACTGCAGCACAGGTCAGTTCAATGTAAGTACTGAAGTTCAGTAAGTTTTACCTTTGCACTCAGTAGAATTTGATGTACTTTTGTAGATCCCTTAAAAAGATGCTGAATTTATTCCTCAAGATTGTTTCTTCCTTTTTCCTTTCCTTCACTTCTAATGAAAAGTAATTAGTATCAATGTGGTTTTGATTATGTGAAAAAGTGGGTCAAGAAACAAATTTTGTTGTTCTATATCTGAACTGCTTCATGCATTCCCACCCCTGAGTTTGTGGCTGTGTGTTTAAGTGCAAAGGCCAAAGTGCCTGTGGCTTTAAGTGTTTAGTTTGTATGCATCCAGGTGCCAGGGAAGGAAAAGCTTAGTACCAATTGGTACAATGGGATTTCATTTTCTTTCTGACTTTTTAACTGCTAATCGAGTTAGTAATGGTAATTGCTCCTGCTAAAAGTGATAACAATTAAACCAAGAGGAATTCCTGTAAGAACTATTAGCAGACATTTCTTGAGGACAGATGCTTAGGTAACAATTAGATATTTTCTATGCTTTTATTCAATTTCCTCACCTAAGTAGTGAATAATTTAAAATTCTATTATCATCTAATTCCGAGGCTTTTAGATAAATTAATAGCATTATTATTATTATTATTTTCAAAAGAGGCTAATTCTGTTTAGTTTACATCTTCCTTTCATATTACAGTACTTATAGTGTTCTTTCAAAGATTAGCAGACAGAATTTTACCATAAACTTCAGTTTATTTTTGCATTGTGAGGAAGTCTACTTCCTGGAGTTGCAATGTAAGAGGAAAACCCGCAGAGGGCAGTGTATTGTCTTGGATGAATTTGAAAGACCAGCATGAAGGAGGATGTGGGATTTTATGGTTTCTACATTTTTTGAAAAAATTCCAATCAGAAAACATTTTTTTTTCTTATATGTAGTGATAAGTGGACTTACAGATTGGACATAGGGATTGCAACCTCTGTTTCTTATATCTTTGAGATGAAAGGGTAAAATCCAGAAACAGCACACCATGTTTTCAATATAACTCTTGCCTTCACCTTCCTTTCTTCACCAATGATTGAACATTTCATCTATGCAAGTGCTCTGGACATTAATGCTGTAAATTAACAGGGTAGATCCTGAAACTTCCATGTCTCAGATGGGAGATCTGAAAAACACTAATACCAAGTGTGCAAAATTCACTTCCATCAATCTAAAGTAGGGCTCACATTTCAGGTATGAGCTTTTCCTCCCCATCAGGAAGGTAGTACAGAACAGCTCTTCTGTGGAAAGTGATTCACAAATAGGGCTACAAAACAGACCTCAAGATTGGCCCTCATTACCAAGTGATGCTTTCTAGAGAACAGTGAACAATGACAAAGACCTCCACAGCCTGTGAAGCACTCAGCTAAAAAATCCAGATGTCTTGATTTTTATTTTTGGTCTTCTAGTTTTTCATGTATTGAACAATCTGTCTTCTAGTTCTTTAATTGGGGGATGTTGTGTGATATGCAACATAGGTATTCCAGAGGCTCTGTATCTGGCCAGTATTTCCACTGCAGTTTAGCAGGATTTTTTCTATCTGTAAAATCAGGCAGAGGTAGTGCCCTACAGACAAAAAACCCCTATAAACTGAGAAGAGCTAAGCAATCTTGGTTCAGATCTTGCTTTAAAAGGGGTTACAAACAATCTTCACCTTTCAGGCTTGTGGCCAAACTTTTATCCTTTGCTTCTTAGCCCTAATCTGACAATCCTTCCTAGTGTGCAGAAGAAAAGCTGATAGTTGCCATGTGATCAGACTTTCCTGCAACTCAGCATTTAAAAAATGCTACTGTACTTCTGTATTTCCATCAAGGGGACTCAAGACAACCAAACAGATTTATGTTCCTTGATAAAGTAGAACTATTCAACAATCAAGGAAATTTATTTGGCAGAGGATAGCTCCTGTTCAAATTGTCTAAGGTTCATTGGGCTAGCACTTCCTGGTGAAGGGGAATTTGCTTTTCTGACTGGACCTGCAAGCTGGCACCCAAAAATTGTATTAGAAAACATGATAATCATTGCACAGCAGAGATATGGGATCCACCTGTATCTGAATACTTTTACTGACTAATAAGGATACAAAGTGTGTAGTTTGGGTCTCTGTTTCTGTGCCCACTGGGCCCTGTATTGGGACTTCAGTGGCTTCCTTGGCACTGCATGGCTAGACCTCTTGGAGCAGGGGGTAATTGTCAGGAAAATCAAATCTGAAAAACTGAAAAATCCATTTTTGCCCATGATGCAAAATGATGTTATCTACTTGTTTGTCTTGATCTGTAGAATTAAGTTAGAGCAAGCTATAAAGTCATAGGAAAAGTTGAAAGTCTTGGCAGTACCCAGATGTCCTTTTGACATTGTAGAAGGAGCAGGTATGACAGCAAAGAAAATGTAAAAAATCCTGTATTTGTTTATTTATTCCTGCCTGTGGATCCTGTCTCCTTGGTGCCTGCCTTATGTCTCCAAGTTCCTGCTAGGTATTGTGAGAGGGAAAGGTATTAGCAGCTCTGCACAATGCTGGCTAAAATCTCTGCACAACTTTATATTCTCCCTGCAGAGGAGCACATTTAATTCCCATCCTGTAGAAGGCCAGGCAAGGCAATATGAAAGCACTTGGAGAAGACACATTTGTTCAGATCACTTGGAACCAGGGCTTTCAATAGCTCTTTCTTGACTGTTGCCTGGAAGTGATTATTCTCTGAGAGCTGAATGGCAATAATGTGTTTTGGCAATAATGGTTTTGCCTTGTGCTCAGCCCAGAGAGCATGTCACCCTGATAGCAGGGGGAGTGGGGACTTGATAAAAAAAATTAATCTATCAATCAGTTGCTGTGGCCCACTATGCTGCCTGACAAAGACAGCACAGATATTAAAGATTAACTGGACAGTCTGTACTGCTCTTATCCCTCTCAAGTCAAGGTTCAGGTGTACTCCTATTATTTCCCTTGAACTAGGAGTTCTGGATACACAGTGTGGTTAAAGTGGAGATACACAGGCAAGTTTTAAGACCATCAGACTCAGTTGAAAAGAAAGTTCTTGCATTTCTTCTAAAGCTGCTCTTATCATAGAATTATAGAATGGCCTGGGTTGGAAGGGACCCCAAGGATCATAGAGCTCCAACCCCCCTGCCACAGGCAGGGAGACCAACCTCCAGGCCTGGAGCTACACAAGGTTGCCCAGGGCCCCATCCAACCTGGCCTTGAACACTTCCAGGGATGGGGCACCCACTACTTCTCTGGGCAGCCTGTTCCAGCACCTCACCACTCTCTCTGTAAGAAACTTCCCCCTAAGATCTAATCTAACCCTTCCTTCCTTTAGCTTTAGTCCATTCCCCCTTGTCCTGCCATTATCTGCCCTTTTAAAAAGTTGAATCCCCTCCTGCTTATAAGCTCCCTTCAGGCACTGGCAGGCTGCAATGCGGTCCCCCCACAGCCTTCTCTTCTCCAGGCTGAACCAGCCCAGCTCCCTCAGCCTCTCTTTGTAGGGCAGGTGCTCCAGCCCTCTAATCATCTTTGTGGCTCCTCTGACCCCTCTCCAACAGTTCCTCCTCTTTCTTGTATTGGGGGCCCCAGCTCTGGACACAGGACTCCAGCTGGGGCCTCACAAGGGCAGACTTTAAACTTTAAACTGCAAACTTTAAACTTTCCTACACCAAATAAACAGGGTTATAGGTAGCCTATGCCAGTCTCCCAGATCTAGTAGCCCTTGTGGACCCTGTAAACCTTAGCACAAGTCTCTGCTTGCTCACCTGTTCCCTGAGGTTGCATTCCAGGTCAATGGCAGTCAGCTGCCGTGTGGTATGGACAGCCTCTCTGCAGTGTTCTTATCTGAATGTAGAAACAGGAAAGGACAGAGCCATTTGCCATAGGTCTTTCTAAAAATAATCACATATAAAAATAATTTAACTTGCTAATGAGCAGCTGTCTCTGGGTGCACCACAGTGGCTTTATTAATACTGTAGATGGGATTACATCAAGGATGAACTCTTTGTCCAAATGAAACTGTCCAGAAAGATTGTATGAGCAGGATATAATCTCTTTGATCCAAAGTAGGGCATGTCACCACCATGTACAACTCTTAACCATAGTAAAGCGTGCCAGAGGATCTGCAATGATCATGAATACTCTGGGTTGCTGATCTTGTCTGAAACACATTAGTCCATGAAGTCAGAACACTCTTGAGTTGTTCCCATGCTGTTTCTGTTTGGCATCTGATATGGGAATTAGGAAGCAAGATTATTTCCCCTTCCTCTTTTAAAAATTGGTTTTGTTTTGTTTTATTTTAAATTTTAGGCCCTTTAAAAACATATATGAAACTGTGGCCTGAAGACAACTTCTTTCATGGAGTTATAAACCTCTGCAAATAGGCTTCTCTACTGAACTAGCTGACAGATTCATAACTGTAGTACTGCAAATAATGCTCCTAATAAGGAGGAATGGAGCTGCTGTGCATCCATTGTTATGTATATGTAAAAGCAAACCCCAGTTATTGTGTGTTTGGGTGTATTGATTTATGGAGCTGACTGCATGGCAATTCAAAGCCGATTAGAGGAAGGCGAACATGTTTGTCTCTTCTGTGCTGATTCATGTGGGAGGCTTTCTCAGCAAACAGTAATTATTATTTCACTGAAAAGGCTTTTAATATAGTAAATTTCACCTAGTGACAATATAATGTGGCTCTTTGAAATAGCACACTGTACAGAAACCTGCTGGGAATATCAATAGCATAGCACCAAATGAGAGGCGCATGCAGTAGTCCACCAACTACTTTTCTGCTCACTGACATATAAAGAAATGTAGAGCAACCAAATTCTTTGAGACTGGTTTTCTGTGTTCTCTTTGCATGCATCATCCTCAGCTTTCCCTTAAACCAGCTGAGTGTGTAACCAGCAATCACATTTTCTTCTAGGAACAGGAAAAATACTGAGCTTGTTGCAATCTTGGTTTAAATATGACTTTATCTCTCTGAGCTTTGGCTCGTTTAGTCTTGTCTGAGGCTAGAATTACAACTTGAAATCTTTATCTTTAAATGCACACTTCTGAGTCCCCTCCTCCTGTGTTTGCTTGTTCTACCACTCCAAATGCTTTGACTGATAATCATATCTGGAGAGTATAGAAAGAAACTGTATTTATCCAACATTTCTGTTTAGTTCAGCTAGGACTGATTCAACAAAAATATTCACATTTTATTTTACTGAATAGTTTCAAGTTGATATGGTGACAGCTTCCCTTTCAGTCTTTCATGCTTTCTGTTGTTTGGAATGTGCTTTATAAAACATGGTGCGTAGGCTGATGCTGGCATGGATGGTGCTGACATGATCATTGAGAGAAAACTAGGAGACAAAACTAGGAGACACTGGAATTTCATTTGCAACTAGAAAAATTGAACCAAGAAAAGCTTAATTTTCCAGAAGTTTTATTCACTGTTTCAAAACAAGCATTCTATTAAGGATTTTAGTTCTTGTCATGGGTCTTGAAATCAAGCCACTTGAATAAATTTCCTTGTAATTGCAATCATTGAAATGTTAATTACTCCATTTTTTGAGGATAAGTGCCTCAGTTTGAAGATTGCAAATCATCTCAAATAATAAAACTCTTTTAAGCCATTTATGTTGTGGCTGTAGTGTTTCTAGGGACTAAAATGAAGCAGTCTGATCTATGATGTATAAATATCTAGGACGATATTATGTTTATTATACATAAATGAAACAAGGAGTGGTACTTAGACAGTACCAGTGTGTTGTGAAGAGAACTGGGCAGAGTCTGACGCAGCTCAGAAACTGGTGAAGTGGCAAGCCTAGAAACAAAGATGACTTGCTGGGACAGGGGTCAGGAGCAGACTTGCCTGCAGGTCTTGTCTCTGTATTTTCTTCCAAGTTGTGTTCCATCTGCTAGGAGAAGTGTATCTATACCAGATCCAGCAGAAAGGTCTCGCCAACTTGATCTCTTCTCAGACTTCTGTTTCCAAATGCCTACCACAGATTGTTACTGCTGTATTTACAAAGCAGTGGCAATCTAGGTGGGACTGATAACTGGTGCATCTGACACATTTTACTGTGGATAAAAAGGTGCTACATTCTGTTTCCTAGCATATGACATCCTGTAGGTTTTATATCCATAAAACATAGAAAAGAGAAACCCTCTGTCTTGGGGACTTGTAGCTTTGGTGGTTTGTTTATTTTCTTTTACACTTTAGGAGGTGAAAAGCAGCAGATGCCTTTGCATACAATTTTCTTTCTCTTTTCAGTGCAAATTCCAAACTTTTCCTGGTACAGATCTTAATGCTACTGTACTGAGGGGTCCTTCAGTGTTCTGTAGTGTTCAATGTCTTTTATTCTGAAGGATACTGAATTGTAAGTCAAATCAGCTGGACAGTGTCAGAGCTTTTGAAAGATTCAGTTGTCTAACATCATTTAATCCATGGTGGCATCTGTAACTCTTAGCTTTTACTGACCCTTGGGCAAAACTTTCTATCAGGGTAAACAGAATCTCTGTGTAGTTTATCATAAATATTATTACATTTCCTGATGCTTAGAAGTCTTTTCATTGGAGAGAAAAGAATTTTATCTCACATTGAAATACATGATGAAAAAAGAACTTAAAGTGGTGATCTTGGGACCTTCACCAAGAGTAGCTTTATAAAGAAGTATTCCAGGGTGGAAGTAACAGGAAGAAAAGACCTACTGAGAATGGGCTTCTTCACTGATATTTTGTGCCCTAAATCCTATTGCTAGGGAGATGCCAGATTTTTGGAGAAGACAAAAAGTCTGGTACTTTATTCATTACAGCTGTATTAATGGTTAGCTATTTAGTAATTTTCTCTATACTATAATGTAAAAGAATCCATTCAGGACTGTAGTTTGCTTTTGCATTTCTGTTATGCTTTAAATGAAAATTAACTCCAGCTTTTTTGGCTACTAGATGGGCCAAGCTGGCTCATATTATTAAGAAGAAATCTTTTCACTGTAGACTGAGTGTGACTAGGTAAGGTGTGGGAAGATCCTCACTAATATCACAACTTTTCAAAACCACACAAAATGTTAGGCTGTTTGTTTACCTTCCTCCTTCTCTTCCTTTCTGTGTCTGCATTTTAAAAAACCCAAGGTGTTCCTGAGGTCTATGGATCACTTGGCTTTCCATGCTATACACAAAGTTATTCAAGACTGGCCACATCCATATGAATTTCTGGCAACCTTTCCACCTCCAGGAAAGATTAAAGAATTTATCAGAACTTCAGATTCAGGAGGAAAGTTTTTTTCTGAAACCATTTAGGTCTGATCAGAAGAGAGTGACACTTGTAGCATTTTATTTAAAAAAAGAGAGAAAAAAATCATGTGGAATGACTAGGACAGATATTAAACCCCAGAGTTTATGGACAGTGAGAGCTGTCTACAACCCTCTTTTTTTCTTTTACTGTATTTTTCCCTCTCCCCTGCCCAGTGTTTCTGCTATGATATTAAAAGCAAGTTCAGAGGCTGTGTTATATATTCTTAGAAGGTCCTGACATTTTCTCAGGAAAGTCATTAGATACTTATTCTGATATCTGCTTTTCAGTTCAGTTTATAATCAGAATAGGGAAGCTAACACCATTTATCTGTAATTGCTCAGGAGACACCAGCAAGTTCTCTGTGGTCAGGCATTTCTCTCTGACTGTACTTAAGAAACTCTTTGTCACCTGGTTCAGTTTGCAAAAAATTCCACAGAAACCATAATCTAAGCACAGCAATCAGCATACCCAACACCTAAATCAGTCTTTCTTCTTCACTTCCCAGGAAGCAACAATTTTGAGGGACAATTTTTAGCTCAGCTGAAACATTCTCTCAATGTTATGCCATACCCCGACTTATAACCTTTGGTTACCTCTAAATAATATCTTCATTCATTCATTCACTATTACTGTAATGGATTGAACTAATGAGTCATGGCAGAAGAGAGCCCAAACTGGAGCTGGAATTCATTTGCCCTGTGAAAAATGAGGATTTGGCCAGTGGTGTGGTAATTATAACATCTCCTCGAGCTTTGGATCGCTGTGGACAGACATGTTTTATACTGCCTAGAGGGCAGGCACTTGGTGCATCAGTCTTTTCTGATGGAGCATTGGAACTCAGCATTGACTAATACTGCACTTTTCTTAGGTGCTTTTTCTCCAGTTGGGCATTGTATGTATGAAAATGAGATCAGTCTGGTTGGATAATAGTTCTCAATGCTGAAATATTTTGTGCTTGCTATACATTAGTGACAGTGTAATATAGCCCCCTCCTATGTAAATGGTGATGGGAGTCCAGCAGCCTAACTAAAGAAGGGAGACAGAGACACTCAAAACAGTTTACAAAATTTTCCATTTGATATTCCATATTTTCAATGTGTTGTCACATTTGCTCAAGTTTTGACAAATGCTGAAGTCTTAAACATTGAGCTCATTCTAGATATCTCCCTCTCCAGCCCTCCTCTCACAGCAGAAGAGAGAATCATAGAATCACAGAATCATAGAATGGTCTGGGTTGGAAGGGACCCCAAGGATCATAGAGCTCCAACCCCCCTGCCACAGGCAGGGCCACCAACCTCCAGGCCTGGAGCTACACAAGGTTGCCCAGGGCCCCATCCAACCTGGCCTGGAACACTTCCAGGGACGGGGCATCCACTACTTCTCTGGGCAGCCTGTTCCAGCCCCTCACCACTCTCTCTGTAAAAAACTTCCCCCTAATATCTAATCTAACCCTTCCTTCCTTTAGTTTTAATCCATCCCCCTTGTCCTGCCATTATCTGCCCTTTTAAAAAGTTGGATCCCCTCCTGCTTCTCTGCTCCCTTCAGGGACTGGCAGGCTGCAATGAGGTCCCCCCACAGAGAGGAAAGTTTTTATGTCAGGGCAAGGAAGTTTTATATTTTCCCTCAAAAAGAGAGATTTTTTGGTGAGATGTCCTTTGTTCTGTAGTTGTTCCAAGCTCCAATGAAAAGAAATTTTCTACTTCAGAGAAGGTATTGTATCACAAATTCTTCTTACTTAGTGTGCACTCCAGGGAGTTCCTAATGCACAGTCACAATATGAATTGCACCTATTAGTTTGCAATTTTGCCAAATTACTTCAGGTATAAATCTGACTTCAAGCAATTTAGTGGGACTCCATAACCCAAACAAATAAAACCAGTTAGGAATTTAATTTTTTTAAAATTGTTTTTTCTGGTGAAGCACAAGTTAAAAGTAAATAGAATGAAATGTGATGTATGTTTTGGGTTTGGATTAATTGAATGACAGGAAAAATTGAGATTTCCCCTCCACCCCCCTAAACATTTCAAATATAAATGCTGAAGCAATGCTCTACAGTATTTTTCAAGCTTATAACTATCTCTACTAAGGCTAAAATGTAGCTAGTGACATAAATAATGCAGGCTGTATAAATGCTGTGTGCTGTGGTATGATCTGTGCTTTAAGGAAGACAAAACTCAGCTTTGTCAGGGGTTGATTTTGAACAAAAGGTTCCAGAAAGCTGTAATTTTTTTGAAATATTAAATATCTGATATTATTCTTGTGTAAACATAGGGATTCAGTGATAACAATTGTAAGCTGATATAAAAACTCGTTCAGGGAAAAAGTCAGTGTTTGTGACAGATCCCTGGTCAATACTTCAGTGTCATTTTCTGAATGCTCAGAGCAGCTGCTGTGATTGCAATTCACACAGCCCTGGTCTTTCTCTCCCAAACAGCAGTAATAGGAGAAAGGGTGGGTGCTCACAGCAAGGAACAATTAGCAGAGTGGCTCTGGGCCAGGCTAACTTAAACGAATCCAATACTTGTCTGTGACCTACTGCAGCACTGAGCTTTCCTTCAGTAATTTTCCTTGCTTTCTGACTTCCATCAATACAACCTTACAGCAGCAAGGCCAGCTCCTCTATGTGCACCCTGTTGGTCTGACTGTCATCTTCCATCTAACTCTTTTGCTGGCTGCAAACTATTCTCTTCAGTTTGTAACTGCCACACTAAACGGGCTGTATTTTGGGATAGTGAAGGTCAAGAAGAAAGGCCTTTGTGAGGGGCAAATAATACTTAAAAGTTGACACATCAACAAAATGGATGTTCCTTGCTCACATGTACCAACAGATACACCCCCACATGATAAACAAGAGAATTTCTTGATTTCATTTTCGCTGTGATGGGGCACCAAGGCAGGCAAAGTTTTGCAGTGGACTTACCTACACAGTCTGCTAAGTGAGGTGCCCAGAATGCCCAAAAGGCTTCAAAGTATAGCTTTCTAAAACATGATGTTAGAATTAAACTCAAGGATTTAATGCTGAAACCAAAAAATCCCAAAAGCCCAGAGATCATGGAAAAAGAGATAGAGCTTATCCCTGGCTCGCCAGCCCACTGTCCTTGCAGGGAGTCTATGTAATAAAGCTTTGTATTAACTGACAAAAAATGTTGGTGCCAGCAAACTCTGCTCAGTTCCTGTTAGTCCCTAGAAAAGGTCTACCCTGAGAAGCTCTTTCTTCCTTGTGTCTTTCTGTATTTCTTCTTGGGCCTCTGTCCCCCGTCCCTGCCCCACACAGCACCGTGCACTCCCTGGGTCCTGTCTGCCCCTTCCTCCAGAGTGCTTCACTAGTCCTGGCTCCTTCCCAGAGCCAGAGGACCATGTAGCTCACTGAGACCATGTGAATACAGGGAATAACTTGCCCCAGCCTGTTATGGAATGATCTCTGCTATTCCAGATGGGGGGAAAAAACCCTTTTACTTTTTAACAGTCTGCAGATAAAATTGAGATGATAAATTCCAGAGAGGACCACGTGGTTCTACCTCTTGCAGAACGTACTAGTTTGAGTTTTACATGTGTATATACATATCTGCTGAGTTAAGCTCTATGTTGTACAAGTTTTAGTTGTCCCTGTCCAGGCAGCATACACTAGCTTTTCATCTCCCACTGAAGCTTTTTTGTTTTACTTCTGAAATTATGTAACTGCAAAGAACTGAGACTGAATAAAGTTTAAAAAAATGTTGGAATATTTATGGATATTTCCTTCATTTCTGCTAAGGCTTGAATTGAGTATTTGCACTGAATATTTTATGTTTAGCCATTTCTTTTTTACTGTAAATTCTTGGTTGTTTCTTATCTGAAAAAAGATGAAGAATAAAGCTCTGCAATCTGGGTAACATGATGATGAGCTTAAATTCAGATTCAGCTACGAAGTACAGAGAAATGTGGTAAATTTCATTTGCTTTGTTATAGTTCAGTAGCTATTAGAAAGTAGAATTGAAATTATATTTAATTACTACAACTGGGAGAATCCTAATAATAAAATTGGAGAAAAGCCTTATTTTATGCTGAAGTGGTAGTGCTTGCAAATAAACTGGTGTTTAATCAAGTGATCTGTGTTAGACCTCAAGTCTTTGCTGCTGCTGTTTCTGATGGTTTTGATGAATTCATAGTCGATGCTTCTGAGATGCTGAGACTCAACTTACAGAGACACTGGGAAAACACTAAACTTTGTAAACTGATTTCTCATCATCAGATGGAAAACTAGCTAAGTGGAAATTTATGCCATAAAGCTTCAAGTGGCTGGATTCAGAGAATGTTTAACATGTATTTGCAATTAAGCTAGGAGTTATTTACTTGAGACCGCTGTCGGGTAATTGATGGCTCTTTCATGAGAGGTAAGATGACAGCATGGGTACTCTATAAATCACTGAAATTAATGTTTGTCTTGTACTATTATAATAGCACCCTTCTTGATTAAATCGTCTGGGCTCTGCTCTTGCTCCCAGAGAAATCGTGGTGCTGATGTTGGTGAGGCTGTCAGCATCTCATTCACTGAACAAACAACCTGGCTGCTCCCAAAGGTTTGCAGCTCTTACAATGAAAATAGCCCTTTCAACATAAATCAATATCCCAAAGTCGTGGAAAGTCTGTAGCAAGGCAAAGAAATAGTTGCACTAGAATATCCTTAGGTCCTCTTTAAGCATTTTCTGCAGTCACTGCAGTGCTAGAAACGTTAGCAGCTTCAGGAATAAATGGGATAGTAAGTGGCTCAGTTAATGTAGCTATCTAATTAGGTTGGGTGTAAAAGCATGCTTTAATCTCCCTACCTACCTATCTGTTGGAAGAACAGCTAATAAAATGGTGCAAGTTTCTTTTTCGGGAGGAAAGACCATCCTTTCCTGGAAAAATCCTGGAAAAAGCAAGTAGGCATAGGTGTGTGGGTGGGGAACAAACAGTATCCAGCGTGCAAGTTATATAAACTGAGGGAATTTAATTTGCATGAAAGTATGGATAGTCACAGTGGAATAGCTGAGCTTTAAGTATGTTTTGACATCACTCCCCCCACACTTCCACCCCTCCCTCTTTCCCTCCCCCATAATTTCTGACGTTGGGGACTTCATCCTTGTTATACAGGCCAATGGGATTTAATGCAAGTTAGTATCTCAGGGACAAAAAACCAACCCATGACACATTTTAGCCCTGCTTTAAGCAAGGAAGTGAACTAAACCCATAGAGCTCCCTTCTAAAATACATTTTTCTATAAGAAAAGATCATGGCTTGCCAAAGGTTTTCCCTGCTGGAATTTAACAGGAATTGAGTATTATCAGGACTTACATTTTGCAGGGAGGTATTCAAATATTCTTCCCTTTTGATTTTTTTGTAAGGTGTACAGGAAGCCAGAACATCAGCTGCCAGGGTATTTTATCAGTGCAGAAAGGCATCCACTGAGCCTGGAGAACTGGGTGAGAGCAAATGTGATCAACCGAGCAACAATGAAAATCAGTGAAACAGGGGCTCACTGTCAAACCAGAACCTTATCTAATAGTAAAGTCATTGTGAAATCTTTTCTGTTACACATTTAAAATTGTGCTTTCAATCAATCACCCCTGAAAATGATTTAGGAGTTCTATAAGCTGCTGCAGCCATCCTGAGTACTCTCTTCTGGCTGCATTGCATCCTGACTCCCTGCCTTTATAGGACTCACAGTGATAATCTTAATAGCTTATAGCTAGGCAAAATCTTGAAGTAGACTGAAGTTAACATATACATGGTAAGCTTAGTAAACCATGCCCAAAGTCTTGTGACAATATAAACCATGTTTACTTATGGGGAGGGGAAAGCTCTAATGTCTTTTTCTGAACTAAATCCTCTCCTCTCCCTCTTCTCTCAGTTGTTTCTCCCTCTCTTACTGGAAAAGAGTTTTTACCATGCAAGAAAATATTTAGAAATTACTATACAAAACATTGCTGCTTACAATTTTCTCTGTTTCCTTTTGACAGTGCTTAATGAAGGCCTGACCAGTAGCTGATTAGGCTGTAGATGTGTCTTCTAATTGTAAATATGTGCCTTGTGAGGAAATGAATTACATTCCTGAGAGTACCCCTTCCTTTGATTGCTCATATTGGAGCTCTGGGCTTTAATGGAGCTGGAGATGGAAGCATTAATGATGACACCTGGATGCTCAGCATGCTCTTCATTGGCTTTTCCAAATGTATGTTTCTACTGAATAGTAGCAATGACAATAACAACAACAACAGTAATAGGTGTGGCCCCCTGATGCCTGCCCTCCTTGCAGGGATGACACTCTGGGAATCTCAGCTCAGGGTGGCACTTCCAGGCTGCCAGTTTTATTGCAGGCAACTGGGAAATGTTATGAGGAGCTGGGACAGATGGGATGGCAAGGAAGCAGGCAAGTGGGCTGGGAGCCAGGAATCTTGTCATTAATAAGAGTTGACTAAAGTGACTTGTCCTTGCAGAATTTTGCTGGATTGGCATTTTTTGGATGGAAATTTTTTATTTCTGTCTGTTGAGGAACAGTACTGCTTTTGAACAAAGAGCTCCTTCCCTGCCGGGCTGGATCTGTCACCTCACTTTCCCTGCTTCTTGGAGTAGGGCTGCAGGGCCAGGGCAGGTTGCTTCAGTGGGGCAGCACGGTGGTCTCTGATGTGGACTCTTCAATAAAGGACACCTGGTACACTGGGATTCCAGTCCAGGGAACTGGGGTAGTAGCAGCATTTCCTGACTATAAAATCTGAAACTACTCTACTCAGTTCTTACCTAGACTAGACTAGAGACAAACTAGTTTATTGGTCCATTTTGTAGAGCCCATATTTTCTGATTTCACTCTAAAAATTCCTGCATGAAGTGAGGAAGTTTTAAGGAGTTTGATTTTTTTTAAACTACAATCTAACAGTACCCTTTGAGATTTCTGCAGTGTGTACACTGAAAGGTCTCTAAAAATGCCTGTCTTGGTTTTCTTTCACAAATGCTGGAGAGGAATTGTATCTACAATTGTATCTACTCTCTGTGACACTGTTGCCACCATTAATGAAGCCCCCTCTTAGCCTGTGTGGACTTGTATCCCGTTTCTCAGAAAAGTTGCTTCTATTTATTTACCTATTTATTTCTTTATTTTTAGCAGATCTAGTTATAGCAGCTGTCTTGCTTCCTTTGCCTTGCCTTTTAAGCATGGAATTTCGATTACATCCTTGTCACCTCTGAAGTATGAAAAGCCATTTACTGTATTGTTGACATGTCAATTATAATGCTTACCCTTCTGCTCTTCAGAGAGACTACCAAAGGCAATTGTATTTGAGGCAGACCAAGTTTTTTGATGATCACTTTTAATATAGGCAGATGAACAGTATTTTAAAATCAGCTTTATTGTTTGACCCCAGGGGAGAAAAGAACAATACACACCATGGTGATTGAATGTAACTAATCTTCATATACTTTGTCGTTGATTTTGTCTCTCCCTCCTTAATGTAATCAGTGCTTTGCATATTCATGTGAGGAAACTTACTGACAATATTTTGGGTTCTGCAAATTTTCCAGCACAAATTATTTTTTCGTGGCATGGTTTACTTCAGACCATTTTCCAAGTTTTATAATAGAAATTTGGGTTATTAACCAGATGAAGACATTTATCTATGTTTTCCAGTTTATTTGGTAATGCTTACTGACTGGTAGTAGCAAACTAACAGGTTCAAAAGTAAGATTTCCAAACTTTACTTGGACAAAGCACAAGAGCACTGAGATGTTAGAAGAGTCTCTGCTGTTCATTTCTCAACTGTTTGTGCTCCAAAGGCCACAGCAGGCTGTGCAGCCCACTGCCATGCCAAAGTGGGCTGCTTGTCCATATGGGCTCAGCTAGCCAACCCAGTATGTATCAGGAACATTGGATTTACTGCCCATACAGATCACCTGGGCCACACGTTCACAGCAGGTTCCTGGGTCAGAGTCCATTCCGGGGGATATGTGAATGCCTGAGATTGGTCATGAGCTGCAACTCTGACATTTATAGGTTTTCTTAAGTCTTTAATAAGGATTTTCTGCTCTAGTCCATGTTTTGATTTATATCTTAATCATGTCTTAATCACAGGACAGAAAATCTGCACTAGTTGCTTTCCCACATGGTGCAACTGCTGCAGAACCTGAACTAACCGAGAAGGAAATCTTCAAGCTTAATAGTAAAATGGAAAACCTTGGGGAATACTTCTTGCTAATACAAGTAGTGTTATAGTAGAATAGGGTATTTGCTGCTTTCCAAAATAATAGGAAAAAGTCAAATGAACAGTGATTGTCAGTAGACAATTCTCTGCTTGTTTTTCTTCAGAAAGATTGATTTTCTCCTGATGAATCAAAGAAAAAAATCCAATATCTTCACACTAACAGCTAATAGAAAACAAGGAAGCAAGAAAATAAAGTTTCCAAACTTTATGTCTCTTCAGGGTCAAGGCTCATTGAGTCATGCAAAGAGAGATGAAGCAGCAGAATTTAGAAGTTCTCTAGAAGAAAACCAAAACCAAATAGTTTTACTTTCCTCCATTCACAACGTAAACACCCCCTCCCACCCCCCTCACCCCCAACACCCAGACTCTGCTGCTTCAGTGCAATTTCTTCATGGGAGCTGCTTGGTCTGGTACCATGACAAAAAGCATAATGAGCTGCAGTGCTGTGAAAGTATTTTTGCTTATGGAAACATGCATTAATAATGAGTAAATGTAATGTAAATTGGCTTAGTAGAATGATGCTTGTTGTAATTGAGACTGGGGGGCTGTATTGCTTTCCACGCAATAATGCCTTTTATATAGCTTATATTAATTCCTCTGTGAACATTTGGCCTGTGTAAAAATGGGTGTTACATTCTTTCTTTTTCACTGTAGCATGTTTTCATGTGTCTCTGCAGGTCTGGTCTCTTCCTTGCATTACAACTATGAAAAGTGCAGAGCGTAAGTTTAACGTTTCTCCTGGCATCTTATGAGGGAGAGAGGGCTCCTTAACTGGATGACTTCATAATATGCTGGTTCACAAAGGGCTATCTAGCCAGAAATAATCCTGTTGTTTTTGTATGTGTGAGGAATGTCAAAACTGCATTTGTGGTGTGGTACTTTTTGTTCTGCTTAGGCAGCTTCAGCTGGGTGGTGGGGGAAAGGTCCTCCTGATCATAGCCCCATGCTGAAGGGTGGGCAGGACTGTACAGGAGAGGAGAGTCAGTTTATGCAGGGCAGTCAGGCAAGCAGCCCCAGTGAGAGGCACTGGCATTGGAAATCTGTAGCTGGAGAGTAGCCCAAAGCCTGTCCTATGCCTGAGAGAGAGGACATCTCTACAGGGGCTGTTTATGGGCATGAGGAGTTTGTTGTGAATCAGGAAGAACTGAAAATTTTTGTGTTAAAAAGTGAAGAGCAGTGGAAAGAAGCACTGTGCAAGGACATGGTAGGAAAGGAAAAAGAGGTTTGTTCTCAGGTCATTTAATTTTAATCTGTCCATCCCAGCAGGTCTGTGTTTTCTTTCTTCAAGAGGTTACCTTGGTCTAGTTTCCCATATGTTTCATTCTAATGAAACTTGGCTTTGCAGATTGAAAGCCTTTGGTGCCTTTGGCTTTGAAGAGGTGAAGCAGTTCAACCCGGACGTACTGGCCAGTTCAGGTCTTGTAATATATAGCAAGCAGAGGAGAAGACTCTATGTCCTGATATGTTCAGCAATTTAGTAATTCACTATTGAAAAATAAATGATAAAGTAGAAAAGCAGCATCTGGTAAAAAAGCCCAAACAGCCAAAATATCTAACACCTTTCTGATTTTGTTCAGGCGTATGCTGGTGGGAGGATCTAAGACAGTCTTATTGCTTCAGTTCAGAAAAATAAGAAGCAGCACAATGCAAGAGATCTCAGAGGGGGGAAAAACCATAGAAACAGAGCTTTGGCATATGTAATTTTTTTTGAAAGTTAAATATGTCTAAACAGTAAAACTGGGATAGTCAGCGAACACAAAACCTGTCAGATTACTGAGATGTTTTCCTGTAATCCTTCTATCCCAGGTAAAATAAGCAAGCCCAGCACCCAGTTTACATGTACCCCTCCTACAAAGTAAATTCCTCACTTCATTCTTGTGCTTCATAAATATGTAAGAGTGTGAATTGAAACACAGAAGCACTGCCTCTGCAGAAAATATATGGATTTTTTTCAAGCTATGGCTATCATCCTGAGGACATTGTTTATGTCACAGAGTTTGGGTATGTGCTGAGATTACTCAGCTGCTTTGTTTTCATGTTCACATTCCATTTATAAGAAATTAATATCTTTCAAAATAGTTATCTTCACAGATAATGTGTTTTTAAGTTGGAACTGATAAGCAAAGTAACTATTGAGAGTAATGCTGGAATCAGGTTGACCAGATACTTCAATTTTACTGCCGTGAACCCACATTTTAAACTTAGAACTTCCCTTCCTGGATCATACACATTAACTTCCATGTTCTTCTGCTTAAGACCAAAGCAAAATTTACCTGTTTATCAGAATTGTTTTGACTAATTTTGTTACCCATGGACATATATTTAATCTTTTAGTATGGCATGAAAAGGCATGTGACTGTCTTTTTCTAAATACCTCCTTTATTTTGCTTGAGTGCCTGTTAGAGCCTTTAGCTTTGCATGCGAATAAATGTGACAAAAGGGGGTAGAATGTTGATGACACCGAACATCTTAGCTCCAGGGTTTGACACTCTAAATCTGGCTAAAATCTAAACTCTTTAATGTTTCTTTATCTGTACTGACAAAAAAAATACAGTGTGGGCTGCAATTCGAAATGCTCACTGAACTGCAGCAGCACAGTGATTTGCCTGCTTTAGCTCTGATCCTTTGTGTTTCCCGGCTGTTTAACTAAACCGGTTTTTGTCTCTTCTATAGCATTCTGCAGGATAGTGATTGAGAACCTTTTGGAGAAACTGTGTAACACAGCAGGAGGTTATTCAGATCCTATCTCTACTACTAATTTTTAAAGTCCTATGGTTACAATTAATGACAAGTTTTGGGAAGGCTGGTAGCTGCTTTGTAGTTTTTCCTTCTAGCAAGACCTGCAGTGTCAGGCACCACATGCCACTACCCTAATCACAGAGGCGTGCTGCTGCAGAGCTGCTCTTATGATGTTTCCTTTCTGAGGTCTCATTCTAATAAGGAAAGTGCCAAGTGTCAGTTTCTCTATTGTAAACTAATGATTTCTGATTTGACAAGCAGAGATCAAAGTCAAATATTTTTTAGGCAGCAAGGGAGTTCGATACCCTGCTTGTTTGACATTGCTGAGGCGTTTTGCTGGGAGTGTTTCTGCATATTAAATAGTCCAATGTGAGAAGGTTTGGTGAAAATCTAAAGAAACATTTGTTTCTTTAGAATGGGTCTTGGGCTGGTCATGGGAAACGGGATAATTATGCCCAGCCCTAGAGAGGTGCTCTGAGCTCTTTGGTGGTTAATGCAAAGATCAGCATTAATCCCATTGGGGGTGCAGAGAAAAACTACTCTTGTACAAAAAAATACTGAGGCTTGATCAGCACATGCCTCTGACTGCGAAGTGGTGACTTGCCTTTGTTTTCTGGTCTCAAGCCTTTCTTCTTCTTCAGTCAGGTGGAAAGAATTTAATATGGAAAACCAGGCAGTTTTAAGCTAGCAACATGGAATTCAGAACAGCAAAATCTATAAACAGTTCTACAAACTGTAGCTTTTACCTGTAATAGGTCTAGTGTAAAGACAGATGGCTATGCAGTCCAGATTTTCAGAGAATACAGCTTGGTAATAGCAACCACTTTAAAACACGTTATGGTATTACTGTGCTAGGCTTCTGAAATGGAAGTTGCTGTCGTCACAGAAGCCTTTGGTGTTTTGTAGCAACAAATTTGAAGAAAATTATAATAAACCAAGACCTTATAAAAATTGTGCTAGCAGAACTTAATTACTGGCAGAGGGCAGCAGGGAGAAAACTGACTGCCGGATGAATAGCTCCCCTAAAGGTTTTAATTTTTAATTATAGATTAAAGAAAGCCTTTGCCGGGTTCCCTAAGATCAATATGAAATACAGATCATTCATCCACTACAGTGCACTAGTGGCATAGTTATAAATATTCAAAAAAGGAAATGAAAGTAATATAAACAGTCCTGTTTTCAAGGACAATTACTTCAACTTGTAATTCTTTTATATGCTGTGGCATCCTGCAGACTATTTGAAACCAGGGGCCGTGTTCCAAAGGTCTAGAAGTATGCAACAGAAGAAATGAGTAATTAGCAGTTGTGTTTATTCCTCTTGACTGAGTTTCCCCAGAGGTGCCTCCTGAGGAGCTTTTGCCCGGCAGGTGAGCGAGCTGCATCCTTACGTAATGAGGTGTTGGGCATGCGGAGTGCCTGGCGCAGCCCAGGGAGTGCAGTTGGCTTCAGTGCAGCAGCATCACACCTTCACTCTGAACTATGGCATTTTATCACTTTGCTGAATTTTTGCTCAAATTCAGTTGCTAAAATGTGGACCTTTATCTGCTCTGAAGCTGTTATTGTGAATTTATTAAATTAATAATTAATGTATGGAATGATGTTTAACACAGCCAACAGCTGTGCTATTTTGTATGAAAGAATGGAATCAGATGACACTTTAATTTAACAGACCTTTAATTCCTTTTGTGTTCTGAATAATGCTAAACCAGGTATGTTTATTTTAGTTTCATACTTAGGTGAGAGTATTGAGTATTGCTTTTTTTTTTTTTACTACCTGTTCTTTTGACAAGTGAGGTGGAGTTAATCTCCATCCACAATTTTCTGAAATAAAAGAGCTGTAATCAAGGGAGACAACCTGGTAAACTGGCTGCATGGCTGATGTGAGCTCTGCTTACACTGTCTCCACGAAGGTTTGCTCTTAACTCCTGGTCCTGCAAGCTGGTTTACTTTGTTGTTCACAGGTTCACAGAGATGCTGACATGGTAACTTCTGCTTTATGAAAGCTAAAGGGATGTAAAGTTACACTGATGGGACTGAGGAAGACGTTGTGCAGGAGCTGTGTGCTGCAGATGCCAAAGATAATTAAGAGGCCTTCACCGAGCCTGGATCTGAAGGTATCTATGTAATTGATTACTTGTAGTTATGTTTATAAGACAAATTGACAAGACTACACCAATGTTCTTTCCATTGCCCATCACTCTGTCAGTACTGCTGGTCAGTGCCATGGAAATACTGTCTTTATTCTGGTTTGTATGTCAGAATGCAATCTCAGAGACAGAAACAGGCTGATTGAGGCAGACTGTAGCTTTCAATAGTATTTTGGTTGAAAGAAACTTGTCACCTGTGTAAGACTGCAGCAAAGAATAGCTTCTGGTGAGAAAGTCCTTGAGTAAGATAGTCTTAAAATACACAAAAAGTATTATGTGCTGATGTGTGGGAATGGTACTGTGTCCAGCTTGTGGAGCTGGCAGGGAGAACAGGATATGAAATCACATGAGCAGTGCATTTGGGGTTACTGGCAGATAATTCATTCTCCTTTTGGTACTCCTCTTCCAAAGCCTTTATTAAAGAAGGTAGAACCTATAAATCCAATGGAAGGTAACAGCTGCACACCTATCCACAGGAAAGCCCATAGACAAAAGTTGAGTAATGTTCCTTATGTTTTCCTGTGCAGCAACCTTAGCTGGAAAAATGTGAGAGCTGCTTTGCACTCACTACCAACACTGGGAGCTGTGAAGGGGGGGATTTGCCCTGCAAAAATCATTGAAGTCAGCTATTTGGACAGGTTTCTTGTTTTTGCTCTTTAGCTGTTAATATTCTCTGAGAGAGAATGTCTGGAATCCTTTCTCTTCAAACAATGGGAATAAAAACCTGCATAATAGTTCTGGCTTAGTAGCCACCCATTGTGAACTCTTTCCCCCTTGCCTGCAGTTAGCAGAAGTAGGTATCCGGGTATCTGGGCTGTCAATGGTTCTGCCTGTGGTGTTCTTCACTTGATGTTGCTGTCTGAAAGCACCAAAGGTCATGGGGTATATTTATCCCAGGTAGGAACTTGCAAGAAACCTGGAGATTATTTCAGCACTGGTTGTCATAGAGTAACATTGTTGAAGGTTATTGGTGCAGGGGAAGAAGTGAAGTTAAAAGGTGAAAAGCTAAGATGAAGCTGGCAGGAGCATCCTGGTCATCAGCCAAAGCATCAGACTGCAATAGATACAGACTGACATTTCAAGGGGAACAAGTTATCATGTCTCCAGCAATAGATAGTCTCAAAAACTGTATTTAAAAGGAGCATAAGAATAATTATTTAAGGACTTTTTTTTATATAACCCCATAACTGTATACTTCTGAGAAAGTATTAAGTCAGTGAGGACACCTTAAAAATAACATGTGACTGTACAGAGACTTCTGAGTGGTGTATTGCAACACTGTTTGCAAATCTGCATTTCCCAGGCTGCTGGGAGGGCTGCATGGAGCCCTGCTGTATGCTTTGCAATCCTTCTGGAGTTCACGTCCTGTAGTCAAATGGCCTTGCCAGAGCCCTCTGTTATTAAGATGACCGTGACACAGAGCTCCCTGTGCTTAAGCAGTGCTACTGCTCCTAATTCCAGTGCCCCCTGTGAACGGCCTTTCTGCCTTGATACGACTCATGTTTTGTATGCATACCACTGTAGAGTATACATTATCCCAAATATTTTAGAACTTAATGTACTGTATCAATATTTTAAAGAGCTCTGAAGACTTTGAATGTCATAGTGAGAGAAAGCATAATTTGAAAGTGAAGGCACAGGAGGCAGGAATTGGAAAAAGTTTGGGCTGTCTGCCCATTTTGGTCACAGATGTGCCATATGACCTTGGCCAGCTGTATAGGACCGCCGCAAGCTCAGACTCTTTCTTCTGCTGGGAGTAGTTCTGCATGACAAATATTATTTTATTTAATATTAAAACCCAAACAAAACCACAAGTGCCATAAGTATAATTATGTCCAAGTTTACATGTATTTTTGCTGCAGTTATGTGTGTACCTAATGACAGGAAGGCATAAGGCTTGAAGAAAAAGAAACAAGTAAAAAAATTGCTCTGTAACAACTGTATTTGCTGTTCACAGCCTATAACCAGCCTGCTTAGGTTACATTAGTAAACTGTTACTCATAATTTGAGTTTGCATATTAAAATTTATTGAAAGATTATTTTCTTCCCTACAGACCCATTGGAAGCATCACGGACAGGGCGTGAAACAAAACTCAGTCCTCTCTCCCTCTGCTTTGGAGCCTGAGTTCTCAAGTTCTTCTTCCTCTGCCCTCCTGGTTTAAGGATTAACCCTCCAAGGTATGTTTTCCTTATGGCTCTTTTCAACAGCACTTCAGAGTCTTGCTTCCCTGGACTGATACATTAGGAGAAAATTGAACCTATTGTGTTAATGGAAATTGAATATGACTGAGAGCACCCTTTGGTGTCACTGGCATGCTGTGGCTCATCCTTTAGTGAGAAACCAGAGCAGGTTATGCACCAACAGACAGTTTGTCCTTTCCAGTAGTGAGAGTGGTACAAAGCAATAAAGCTTATTCTTGATCTTGAAGTTAAGGTATCCAAGTATGAACCTTCACAAAAGGCAGAGATAGTGGTAGGGATTTTGTACAAAGGACAGGAATGTGTTTAAATGTCGAAGGGGAATTGAAGCTGTCAGGGAATAACTACAAAAATTGGAGCTGGGTCAGCATGCAAGGACTGGTGTCCCTGACACTTACAAATGGCTCTATGAAATATCATCTCCTGTATACATTGCCTGAGGTCTTGTGGACTGTATGCTCTCCTCCAAAAAGGAACCTGTTGTGTGAATCACTGGAAGAAACCCATGTAACATCTCAGATTTTGTGGAAGATTTCCCATTCAGGTAATTTCACTCCTGTAGGACTTGAAGTCAGAGATTTCAGAAAACTGTACAATGGAGGTCTGTGAATTTAAACATAGCATGAAGAAACATAGCAGTTGCCTTCATTATAAAGTAGCCTTAAAACTGTTTTTTTAGAATGCTTAAACCCTTGTGGTGTTCTCTAGAGTGAACAGGGATCTTTAAACAGTCATCCTGCTGTATCTGTTGATCACCTGAGAAGGGAAGCCAAATCTGAATTTCCTCTTGCATCTTCTACTAACAGACTTGATGTTCAGTCTTACAGTAAAAAAGGTCATCATACATTGGCCTGCATGGTCCTAGGAGAAAAAAAATTCTCTCTGAAGAATGCTAGAAGCAATCTTTAAAGCAGCTCAGAGTGTGTAGATTTTTTACTTAGGTCAGGGATTTTGAGATATAAAATTAAACTACAGAAGATCTCAAACATTTGCAGTAACTTTTGTCAAGATTAAGCTGTCAAATGCAGTTTTATCCAGAGCTTTAAAAGAAAATATTAAAGATCTTACATTCTTTCTGTAACTCATTTTTTACCAAGTGTGGCAAGTATGGTAGCTACATGATGTATTCAACATGCAGTGCACATACAAGTTTAAATAAGTAGATATTAGAAACTATTTGATGTCATTTGATTGTTACTTTCTCTAGTGCTGAAGTCAGAGAACAAATCAGGCAGTGCCTGCAATGGAAAGACTGGTTTATTTCAAGACTTTATATGTATTGAATTTTTAAAATTAGTTCTCTTCTTATTGCAAACTATGGCTTTCAGGTCTTTATTTCACTCAAGATCCTCTTGGGAGTGCTTAAAGGGGTAGCAGTTTTCAATGATTTCTCTATGCATTTCAGGGTCTGTGAACTTTTATATTTAAATCTAAAGTATCTTTTCATTGGAAAACAAAGAGGGGACATTTTGAACAAATCAGCACACATTAGCAGTGGTTAATGAATAGAAATTTAAAAAATATTACAGGAGAGTCTTGAATTTCTTTCTGGCCATACAAAACAGGGTCAGAAAGAGAGGATATAAAGAGTATAGTAGGGTGGAAAAAGAACAAAGCTTGAGGAACTGTATGAAGCTGTGTACAGCAGGTGTAATGTAAGCTATAATTTGGAAGTTGCATGTGGAGCACTAGTTCTTGATTAACAAAAAGATGATGTATAATTTAATTGGAAAGGTTTACTGAGATTTTTTCCATAGGAGGAAAAAAAATAACAAGGAGAGTATAAATGAGAGAAGAGAGTACATCCAAAAAACTACTGACAAAATTGTCATTTGGCTGCCCTGGGAGGGAACATTGGCAAGGATGAGAGACAGAAAGGTCAAAGAAAGAATAATTGGAAATGGCTATTTATAGCCACTACTGCATACCTCCTAGGTGTTTCAGCATATGAAAATGCAGACTAAACCAGGAGAAGTTTATGCAGGTAAGAAAGGTCAGCAAGATAGTCATTGCTGCATGCCATTAACTGGATCTTTGTGGAATTCGTTGGGGTGGGAAGAAAAAAGAAAACCATTTCTGTATGAGGAGCAAATAGCTGTAGGAAACAGAGAGAGTATTCAGATTAGTATACTTCCAATGATATTTTGGCTCCTACATGAAAAAGTTTTGCATGTGTTGTAGGCCTGCACCCTGCCTTCAGAGCAGAAGTACTGACTGTTTCCAATAGAGGTTGATCATGAAAATATGGACCTGAAAATGTCTTTGAAGAAGTCTCAATTGTATGCTCTGGGTTCAGGGAATGAAACCTACAATGATTATAAATGGAAGATCTTTATCAAAGGCATTACTAGAAGTTGTACATTAATGAATAAAGCAAATCCAACCTCTAGTTGTTCCCAGAAGAAAAGAAAGCTAATTTACAAATATCAGCAAATCTTGGGCTAAGGTGCATGGACCTGCAGAGATAATATAGCTCCTCTGCAGGAAGGGCTGCTGCCCTTGGCCAGCTCTGAGCCTTTTGGCAGAGCAATTATCTTGTCCACGTGGATAAACTAGAAGAGATTCTGAACTTTGAAAGATTGTCTGGGCATGCTGAATCAGGTCATCTTTCTTTGTTATTGTGGTGATTCCACCTTGTTTTGACCATTGATCAGCATCACTGAACTTTAAAATAGCATTGCTTTCTTCAGCTCTTCTGACTAATGAGCTTGTCTGTCTGTAGGAGGTACCAAACTCATTAAGATTCATTGCAACTAAAGTTTGTTTAAGCTCTCCCCTCCCTGCCCACCTCCATAATAGTCCTACCTGTGGCAGTCTTAAAAGGAGAATTTTTTCATGACCATTAGGATTTCCATTTGTGTTCACACTGTCAGACTGTGATTGCATTCCTGGCAGGCTTGAAAAAGAAGCAGAGACAAACATTTGTTCTTCAGTTCCCCATTTTGTGGGTGAGGTTTGAACGAGGCTGTTAAACTGAAATACCAGTTTGTATCATTGGGGAGATGGCACATCAGGATCTTTTATTGATACTCAGGAGATTTTTAAAAATTGATACATAGAATTGCAAAATACAAAGCTCCCCCTACCCCACAAATTTGGTAGAGGTAAGCATAGAAAGTAATGGCAGGAGGAACCTCCCTAAATGTAATTCAGGTTCTGTCTGATGCACCACTGAAAGTCGAGGACATTAGGCAATGCTGGGACGTTTAGGAGGAGAACTGCTTACCATGTGGGAACCTTTTATGCTGGCAGAGAACACTGAATTACAGAAAGGCAACTGAGAGGGATAAGAGGCTGGAGGGCACACAGAATGCTGCAGTGTTTACCTGTTTATATTTTTAATTTATATGGGTTGAGAGGTACAAATGTAAATGTCTCTGGCAAATTGAATTAAATACGAGAGTTGTCTGGAAACCGAGGCAGAAATATCCCAAGGGAGAGATCACATATTCAACTATGTCATCTTCCCAAAAGTACCTTGCACAGGTTCATAAGAGCTAATGAGGATGCAGGAAAGCATGACTGCAAACAACTGAGAAATTGGTCATGGCCTTTTATTAGTGCTGTGATAACTAGCTCATTCAACTAGGAAAATGTTGAAATGTGGCTCATGAGCTCTATAGAAGGCATGTCTTCTAAATAATGAAGCTGTTTCTTTTGCAGAAATACATAGTATCATTGTCTATCTAGCCATGTCTAACACAGATCCAGCTCCTTGTTCTGTTTGTTTTCTGCTATGTGAGAATTTCTATCCTTATGTTTTACTTTGTGTGCCTCCAGATTTCTGCTTCTGATGGTGACCTCTGCTCTTACAAATGAGTTTGTTGGAAATAACAGCATTAGATGCTTTCCAGAGATTCTGGTACTTTTCTGTTGTAGTTTTATACTTATCACTTCAGTACTGAAGATGAAAAAAAATTAGGTCATGGTCTACCTTCTGTAGATCTAGATTTAATTTTTATGCTTTTCAGCTTTGTGATCTATTGTTAATTTAGTGCTTCCAATATGTTACTTGCTCTCAAGTTTGGTCACTCGGTTGGCTGTCTCATAGATTATGATGATTATTCAGTGTTATCCAATTTTCTGCTTTCCCTTTAAGGGTTGGCTAATGCACCAATAATGACCTGCATTCTTGATGTCTTGCTGAAATTCATTATGCCATATGAATAGTTTTGATCAGTATGATTCTGTAATAAAACTCTTGGTGCAATGAATGACATTTAAAAATCTTTTCTCACTTTCTGTTGAATAAAACTCTCACCTCTGCCATTCAACATTTAAAGCCCAAAGTTAATTAATTGGATAACTAAACTCCATTAAATCAGACTATATTTTGAGATTGGGTGACACTGGTTATAAAAATAAAATGTTAAACAGGCTCTGAAAAGCATCAAAACAGAGGCAGGAATGGCTATAATTCATTCTCCTTCAGTGACAATATTTTGGATCTTCTTCTTCTAAAACACTGGAGATCTATTGAATTCATAGAATCATAGAATCATAGAATGGTCTGGGTTGGAAGGGACCCCAAGGATCATAGAGCTCCAATCACCCTGCCACAGGCAGGGACACCAACCTCCAGGCCTGGAGCTACACAAGGTTGCCCAGGGCCCCATCCAACCTGGCCTTGAACACCTCCAGGGACGGGGCATCCACTACTTCTCTGGGCAGCCTGTTCCAGCACCTCACCACTCTCTCTGTAAAAACTTCCCCCTAATATCTAATCTAACCCTTCCTTCCTTTAGTTTTAATCCATCCTCCTTGTCCTGCCATTATCTGCCCTTTTAAAAAGTTGAATCCCCTCCTGCTTATAAGCTCCCTTCAGGGACTGGCAGGCTGCAATGAGGTCCCCCCGCAGCCTTCTCTTCTCCAGGCTGAACCAGCCCAGCTCCCTCAGCCTCTCTTTGTAGGGCAGCTGCTCCAGCCCTCTGATCATCCTCGTGGCTCCTCTGACCCCTCTCCAACAGTTCCCCATCTTTCTTGTATTGGGGGCCCCAGCTCTGGACACAGGACTCCAGATGGGGCCTCCCGAGGGCAGAGCAGAGAGGGACAATCCCCTCCCTGTCCCTGCTGGCCACCCCTCAAGATCTAGATAACAAAACAAATAGAATAATGTCAAAGAAGTGAAAAGTATTTTCACTCACATTCACTGGAACATGTCAACTGATGTGGTTAAAAGGAGAAATTGGTGTTTCTACCAGTAGCTGAACATCCAGCTATGTATTTTATTCTTCTGTTCTAGCATTTAAAAATGAAAAACCCAATGGCATGCAAAACTCTCTGCCCTGTAGGGGCTAAATTTAAATAAACAAAATTGGCAAATTAAGGGCAATGTTATCAAGGAAGGGTAACCCTGTATGTGAGGTAAGAGAAAAATTTTAACAATTTACAATAGGAATTTGAAAACAGTATTTTTTCTCTTTGAAGAAAACTGCCTAGGCAGAAACCCTCTCTGTTCTATTCCTGCTTTTTCTGTTACAGTGTGTCTATGCAGGGTTAAGATCTTGTGAATCGTTTGCAGATAGGGCCTTCTGGCTTTGCATGGGACCCATTGCTCCCCACACTTGTGAACTTCCCTTTGGGGCATTCCTGTGCTCAATGGTACAGTCAGCACTCGTGCTCTTTTGTGAGAATGCCACGTGTGGATGATGATGGTTCCCCCAGCCCAGAGTTTGTTCTTTGCCAGTGGTAGGAGAAGATGTGGTTCAGGGAGAAATAGATGAACTTGTTAACATGGAGAAAGAGAACCAAACCCAACAGGGCTGAGAGAGTAATGGATATTATGAAATGTAATTCTTGTCAAAACTGATTTAGGAAAAGCAGACAATAATTGAGATAAATGACTATGCTCCATTGCACCTTCTCCTCCCCCCAGCTCTACAGAGACATACAAATATGCTTTTGCTTTTTTTAGTGTTGGCTCTTTGTCAAGTTTACCATTACTTGACTTTCTGATACCGTATTGAATAGCTCCAGTCAAATTCCTTTGATGCAGTGTCTGGAATACAAGGCATGACTTGTAGGACTTGGAGACATGCACTAACTGGCTGGAAGCAGTCACACACGTTTCAGTAAATGCAGTCATTTGAGTGTTTTGGAGTTTGTGTGGTTGTAATAAGAAACAGATTTCTTCAGGCAGCAGCCAGACTTTCTGTAGCAAGTGGGAATGCTGTAAAACCTTGTCTTCAAGAATGGAACTTTTTCTTGCACAAGTTTTAGGTGGGTTTGTTTCTTACCAAGGTTCCCTTTCAATGTCAGTTCATTAATGTTACAAGACTTGGCTTAGAAATGCCTGAGTAAAACCAGGAGATTGTAACTGCTGGCATCTGAGGAGTTCTCCTTTAATGTCATCTGTAGTCTGGTTACAGTGGTCAGTTTATGCTGGGGGGGTGCAGGCAGATGCAGCTGAGCTTTCTATTATGCTGATTACCTAGAGTGGGGTGCCCTTGACAGAGATGAAGTCAGTGTTACAGGCAACCCTTTTCTTCCCCTAGAGTGAGCTCTGATGTGGCTCTGTGAACATGTACCTGTTCAGAATTTCTGAGTACTGGTTTGAATAGTGAAGAATCCCAAGAGTGTCTGGTACAAAACCAGCTAAATTTCAGCTAGGAAAATTTTTAGTCTGCTTCAAGGATGAAGTTGTAAAGATTTATCTGCCAAAATGACCTGGTTTAGAGAAAATTCAGCTGGCTTCTCAAAAATGCCAGATTTGGGCTCTAACTCAGCAATGCTCATGTGCATAACTTCCATAGTGCCAGTTACTGAAGTTTGTTTTAAGAACTGGACCCCTGAACATTGAAATCCATCACTTAAATGAAAAAATATATGCATCATAATTTTCTAAAATAACTCAGAAAAGCAGCAGGTTAATAAATAACTCTGAAAAGCAGCAAGGCACAGGGAGAAACTATTTGTTAATATTTCTCAGCATGCTAAAGAATTCGAGCCAGTAATGAAGGGAAATGAATACTTGTAGCTGGGGAATGATCCTTGCAGAATGTACTCATTCCTCTATGTCTTCACTACACTTTGAACTTCTCCCCAAACCAGGAACCCACTATCCCTATGTAAATTGTCTTATACAAGTGTCAATGCCTTATAAACCAAGGCCCAAGTGCTGTCTCCGTTCTTCCTCAGCTGCAGTAACACCATGCCCCTTACTTACCCAAGCTTTTGCATTCCCATGCTGCGATGTATGAGATCCGTCCTCTTTCAGACAGCCCCTTCTAGGATAACTCCCTAACTTAAAGTGCTGTCAAAGGACCCAGTGCTTTTGGATTCTCTGTATGGGCTTCCCAAAATTGGTGTCAGCCATGTCTAGCTCTAAGCTATGCAATACTGCAGAAAACAGATGCAAGGACTGCATCTACACAGATTACAGATCCTCCACCTCTCCCCTACTTCCTTTTGAACCTTGGTGACAGGGGCATAGTCTCTGCTTGCCAGCCAGCAATATACATGGCATCCCTAAACTACAGCTGGTAAAGACTGCCATGACCAAGGGTGAAGTCTGGTGGTTGCTCTGTCTTGTTTCTCCCAGAGATGTGTCCTTCTTTGTTGACCATGCACTCATGTTCTGTAAGCCCAGCTTGGCTGCTTCCTTTGGGTGCTGGGAGGGCTGGGCTGTTCACCAGTGCTTGGCCTCTTTACAGGTCCACATGGCTTGTGAACTGTGTGCTGGCCAGCGCCGCGCTGCACTGTCTACCCAACACATCATCCAGAGAGGGATTTGGCCTTCAGCCCTGGAGATGGTACCAGGTTTCAATCCATCCTTATTGCTAAATCGTTTTTGCAGGAAACTTTATTTACATTTCATAATTACCTTAAAGTCTCATTACAGCAGACACCTGGTACTTGCCATCACATTTAAGGTTGTAAAACAGTTTCCATAGCAACAGCTGTCTGCACACTGTAATTTTGTAGAGCCTTTCCCTATTGGCTAAAAGGAAAAACCACACTTGCTTTCTGTCCAAGGTTTAATTTTCCCATCAATCAATTCTGAATTAATTTGAGGTGAAAGAATATATTGTTTTGTATTAGAAAAAAAAAATCCCACATTTTATCCTGGGAAAAAATTGCAAAAATGGACAGGCTGGAAGCTCCTGGTATTGTTTGGGCTGAGAAAAAAACCCCTGTTTTAACTGGAATAAAATAATAGCATGGCTGTATGCAGCAGTGACCTTTAGTTACACTGTTGTGTGTTTGTCCTTTTAGCTGACTTTCTTGTCAGTTTTAAATACTCAAATATTTTTAAAAAGTAGTACCTTTCTACATTACAGATTAGATTTTTGAGTACATATTGTACGTTGAATCAGAGCTGCCCAAACAGTAAAAATGACCCAGTGTTTTCAGACTACATTCCTTTCATATTAATGTATGTAACATTGTTAAAATCAGTCAAAGCTAAAGCCATGCTGATAGATTTGGTGCCTCTAGCTTTGAATTTATCCACTCTGACATGAATCAGACCCAGGATTTGATGCTTTAAAAGTTTGTAACTTAAAATTAGCAAACTGATTTCCTTCAGGCTTAGACTTGTACTGACTCCTGAAGAAATCTTCAAAGCTAATTTGAAGAAAAATACCATGTTGTTCTGAAGTTATTTGCATTTAATAAGATGAATTGCAAACTGACATAATACTAATGCTCTTTCAGATCTCATTGTAGCCATGTTCAACCATGGTCTCATCATTCTTGGATTTCTTCCCTTTCTCGAGCTTTATGAATTATTTCTGTTGTATTTTTGGAATCACAGAATCACAGAATGATTTGGGTTAGAAGGGACCTTATCTCTAAACTGGCGAGATGTGGATTTGATGGGTGGACCATCCAGTGGATAAGAAACTGGTTAACAGACCGTAGCCAAAGGGGGGTGGTCAATGGGTCTCTGTCCAGGTGGAGGCTGGTGACAAGCGGTGTCCCCCAGGCGTCTGTCTTGGGACCAGTGCTCTTTAACAGCTTTATCAATGACATCAATGATGGAATTGAGTGCACCCTCAGCAAGTTTGGGGGTGACACCAAGCTGAGTGGTGTGGTCGACACCCTAGAAGGAAAGGAGCCATCCAGAGGGACCTTGCCAGGCTGGAAAGATGGGCCTGGGGGAACCTAATGAGGTTCAACACTGCCAAGGGTCAGGGGTTGCACTTGGGTCAGAACAATTCCAGACATAGATACAGACTGGGAGAAGAGCTGCTTGAGAGCAGCCCTGCTGAGAAGGACTTGGGAATCATGGTGGATGAGAAACTTAACATGAGCCAGCAGTGGCTCTTGCAGCTCGCAAGGCCAATGGGATCCTGGGCTCCATCAGCAGAGGGGTGGCAGCANGGAACTGTTGGAGAGGGGTCAGAGGAGCCACGAGGATGATCAGAGGGCTGGAGCACCTGCCCTACAAAGAGAGGCTGAGGGAGCTGGGCTGGGTCAGCCTGGAGAAGAGAAGGCTGCGGGGGGACCTCATTGCAGCCTGCCAGTCCCTGAAGGGAGCTTATAAGCAGGAGGGGATTCAACTTTTTAAAAGAGCAGATAATGGCAGGACAAGGGGGAATGGATTAAAACTAAAGGAAGGAAGGTTTAGATTAGATGTTAGGGGGTAGTTTTTACAGAGAGAGTGGTGAGGGGCTGGAACAGGCTGCCCAGAGAAGTAGTGGGTGCCCCATCCCTGGAAGTGTTCAAGGCCAGGTTGGATGGGGCCCTGGGCAACCTTGTGTAGCTCCAGGCCTGGAGGTTGGTGTCCCTGCCTGTGGCAGGGTGATTGGAGCTCTATGATCCTTGGGGTCTCTTCCAACCCAGGCCATTCTATGATTCTATGATTCTATGATTCTATGATTAAAGACCATCTAGTTGCAACCCCTTGCCATGGGCAGGGACACCCTCCACTAGGCGTGGGGATGCTTCCTCCTTCCAGGGAGGGGGCATCCACGGCTTCTCTGGGCAACCTGTTCCGGTGCCTCATCAACCTCATAGAGATTAATTTCTTCCTTACATGTAATCTAAACATACCCCTTTTCAGTGAAGTATTCTGCACAGTCTGCTTTGTTCAGTTTGGTGTATTTTAATCAATAAAAATCCTATTTAAAGCATTTGAAGAATTTCAATTGTGGGCTTGTATGAAGACCCAAATTTGGAGGATAGCAAAATATAACAGGAATCAAGAGACAGTTATGTTCCCTTTAACAATATAAATACTATGACTATTCATCTGGAAATGTGTGGTCAGCTCTCAGACTTGTTGACAGTTTCCTGTGCATCAGTTTTGCGTCCACAGCAGCTGCAGCAGAATCCCAGACCTCCCATTGCCCTTTCTGGTGCCCAGCAGTTCTGTGCACAGTGCTCCAAATGCACAGCTTCCCAGATGCCCTCTTATCCAACAGATTACAGTCCAGAATAGTCTTTTGTCTTTCAATAATACAATGCAGGTTAATTGCATGTCTACATCTTGAGAGATCAGAAGAAAATAATGATACTGTCTTTAAATGACTTTTATTCTTTGTGTATATATGTTACAATAATCTTCAATAACCTGTGGATATCAGTTTTATTGATATAATGAAATAACTTCCTATTCAAACCAAATGTTTGTGTATCAGTTTTTATACTACAATAACCTTTGTGTGAGGGAATGAGTTGAAAGAAATGACTTAGCTATAGGTAGAAAACTAAATGCATTGAATTCCATACTGAAATTGTGGTATTAACAAAATACTCCAAAAAGTCTGAATACTAAGGCTTTTAATGTTAATGTAATGTAACCATATTTTTTTCATTTAACATTAAAATTTATAGCAATGCACTTTCAATTTATTCAAAATAATAGGCTGTGGAACTTGGACTGCAAGTCTGAGGTACATTCAGTGTATGTGAAAGCTGCTAAAATAATGATAGATATTTTTGAAAGAAAATATATTTTCAAAAATGCTTGTGATCTGGGAACAAATTTTGCTCCTAAGAGCACCAAAACACATACCAACTGTTAAAAAGTCAATTCTTATTGGAATATATATCTCATCAACTTGCCATTATCATGTTGCAATGGGATTAATGAATGGTATATTTTGTACAGCTACATTACACAGCAAATACCTAATTTCCCCATTTACATTAAAGAATCTATTTTCTAAAGTGTCAGAGACACATAATTAGTTCTATTAAAATTCAATTCTTTGCACAAATTTGAACTATACCCCTTTCAATTGGTAGTTCAACGGCAGATTAGTAGAAAAAGGCACCTTCACATTCACTTGTTCACCCTTCTTTGTATCCACGTCCAGCAAGCTCAGACCTTACGGCTTTTAATAATATTTTGATTGAAATGTTAATATATAATGTGTGAGTGCAAAAAGACTCTAAGAAAATCATAGAATCACAGAA